>CM069132.1:22696036-22823717 GCA_035221665.1 Okamejei kenojei
TTTTTCTATTTTTAATTTTTATCTTTTTGTTTTTATATATCCAAGTTCTCTTTTAAACACTTAACTATATTTACATTGAGACCGGGAGGTCTATTCCCAATGTGTATTTTGATACTGGACTCATACTTAGGTTATACTTGTTATTAATGTAATCCTGATCCCTATGTATCAATATCTCTGTTATGTTTATCATTATTGTTTTTTTTGTGTTGTTGTTTTTGTTTTTGAAAAAAAATTAATATAAAGATTTTAAAAGAAAGAAAACACAAAGTGCTGGAGGAACTCAGCAGGTCAGGTAGAATCCGTGGAGGGAATGGACTGATGACACTTCTTCAGTTTGAAAGATCCCGACCCCTTAATGTCGCCTGTCCATTCCCACCACAGTTACTGCTTGACCCACTGAGTTCCTCCAGCACTCCGAGCTTGTGTCAAAAGTGACAGCCTGTGAAATTAGAGGTCATCTCAAGACAGGGGTTGGGAATTGATTAGGAATACAGTCTAAATACCAAATGCATGGATTCTCAAATTGTCAGGATGTCTTACAGTCATAGAGTCATATAGCACGGAAATTTTCCCATCCCAACATACATGCCCCATCTACATTAGTTCCATCTGCATGCGCTTGGCCCATATCCCTCTAAACCTGACCTATTCATGTACCAGTCCAAACATTTATTAAACGTTGCAATAATACCTGCCTCACTACCTCCTCTCAGCAGCCTGTTCCATACACCCTTAGTGTAAAAAAGTTACTCCTCAGATTCCTATTAAATCTTTCCCTCAAACCTATGTCCTCTGGTTCTCACTTCCCTTACTCTGGGCAAAAGGCACTGCAATTTCCCAATCTATTCCTCTCATGATTTTGTACACCTCTATAAGATCGCCCCCTCACCCTCTTGCGTTCCAAGGAATAGAGTCCTAGCCTACTCAACCTCTCCCTATAGCTCAGACCCTCTAAACCTGGCAACATCCTCGTAAATATATCGAGAGGTGATTCCCAGGAATCCAAACTCAATCCGCAATTTCACAAGATTAAATAATCCAGAGCAAGGTTCGCCCACGTCTGGATAAACTGCTTTGATGAAATGACAAGGACGAAGTTCACAGATGAAGCTACAGTACGCTTGTGTCCATCCTATTTACATTCAGGGAAAATCAATGGAAATATCATTATGGTAAATTCCATGGAGCTGGGTCGTGGCAAATTAATCCCACAACAGGAGAAGGCTATAAGGAGTAGTAAACTTCATTAATTGAATAAATCTGGAATAGATTGCCCAGTAAAAGTCTGGCAAACATTCAATTGATTTACTATGGTGGAGACAGAACGTGGCGTGATGTTCCATAAGAGGATCTCTGCGTGATGTTCCGTAAGAGGATCTATTGTACTCGTGCAAGCATGATTTGACTGGGTAGTGTGCAGTACAAGCGTTTCACTATTTCTCTGAACACAATAAACTAATGAACTAATTTCCTATTAAGAAGAAAGTCTGTCATTCTTATCTGGTGTGGCCTGTTTGGAACTATATGTTGAGCCATTGCTGAGGATGTTTTACTGTAAAAGCAATTAACATATTGAACAGCAAATTTGCTGCTGTTCTATGTGAGGCATTATTTAGCTGTTGATTGAAGGCTTGTTCGGAAAGGTAAGATTTGAAGTGTGAGAGAAAAAGTATCAATGTTGGGAGGGGTTCAAAATCCAGAGCCTGAGACCAAGCAGCTGAAGACTCGGAGAAAGAGAGAGTGTGTGTGTGAGAGAGAGAGTGTGTGAGAGAGTCTGAAAAATAGAATGCGCGAGAGTATGTTAGAGTGTGTGAATGTGAAAGTGTGAATTATGAAAGAGAGTGTGTTTGTGAGTGTGTGTGTAAGCATGAAGGTGTGTGTGTGAGAGAGTGTGAGTGAGTTTGTGAGAATGTGTGTGAGAGAGTGAGAAAGTGTGTGTGTGTGTGTGCGCGCGAGAGAGAATGTGTGTGAGTGAGAGAGGGAAATCAAAATCCAGAGGAAATAAATTTAAGGTGAGAGGAGATAGATTTAACAGGAACTTGAGGAACAACTTTCACGCAGAAGATGGTGGGTACATGGAACGACTGTCAGAGGAGGCAGTTGAAGTAGGTATTATAAAAACATTTAAAAGACATTTGGATGGGTACATGGATAGGAAAGGTTTAAAGGGATATGGTCCAAACACTAACGTAGATGGGGCATCTTTGATGGCATGGTAAAGTTGGGCCAAGGGGCCTGTTTCCATGCTGTGTGACTCTGACTGCTGGAAATCAGGCACGGGCTTGGTGGATTCTCCATTCACTGCTTTCTCAGACCGGCTGTTGGCCTTGTTGTGCTCCAAGGGTCTTCCACTCAATTCAAGAAACAGTCCATGATGACAGAAAGGAACTGCAAATTTTATTCTTTCTCACCAAATCCTGGTGCTCGTCCTTGCTTCTAAAAACGTTTGGAAGTGCATTTATTTCACTTTTTTAATTTGTGGAAAACATGATTGGAAAGCTCGGCAATTATCATCCATGCCTCCAAAGACATACATATCTCATGGTGAGTTGTCAATCTGGCCTGCCTTTGCTATAGGGTCTAGAAAGGGTAATCAGAGATAGGTAATAAATACTAGCCATGCTCACAAATTGTGATTGAATAAAAATATACCAGAGTTAATCTTTTTTTTGTAGCGATTGCAAGTCTGAAGAAGGGCGTCGACCCGAAACGTCACTCATTCCTTCTCTCCAAAGATGCTGCCTGTCCCGCTGAGTTACTCCAGCATTTTGTGTCTATCTTTGGTTTAAACCAGCATCTGCAGTTCCTTCCTACACAAGGCTTTTTATATTGTTCATATCTCTTCCAACAGAACAACATTTGCTGAACTTCAAAGTGACCTATGAAAAACTTCACTGTGCCTTGGAGCACATGACAATAATAAACAAAACTAAATGAAATATAATGAAACTAAACTAAGCTAAACTAAACTGTGTAAGTAACACTCTCATATACCACACACATAATAAAGCAGGCTTTATTTATTTCATGGAACACATCAAATTTTTAAACTGGATTAAAATCAATGCCCTTTTGTGTAAAAGCAAATGTTTGTTCCACTAAACTCAGTGATCAGCTCTGGGGATTCCCTGGAGTGATCTTCATCGCTGTGGCAACTGGATCAAAGTTGCAATAAAGAAACCGGTCTCCATAGGCTCCTTGTGTCTGAGGGCATGTAGAGTTGTGTAATTAAACACTGGGTCGTTGACACCATCAAAGACTTAGCGTCTGCCAACGCAACTGATTGATGGACATGGATAACGGGCAGGTACAACGTGATGTGGAAAAAGCTGATAAAGAGGAAAGGATTTTTAACTCGGGTTTTCATTTTGAACTTGAACATGGTTCATTTTTTGGCCCGCTGCCGAAATTGTAAATTTTTCTTTTATCCTTTATCCAAATAGCAAGAAATGCCATCGGACATTGCGATCAAACATGTTTGTCAGTTCCAGATGATATCACAGCTACCCTTTTTCTGCTACTTTTAAGTGGTTAATTTGTATTACAGAAGTAGATGCCTTTGAACAGCATATGGTCAGATGGTGGTCTATTACGTTAGGGGACATGAATAATCAATCACAATACTGCTTTAAAGTAGTCATCTATTACTTTCCAAAACCTTTGAAGGTTTTCGTAGATACTGTACGTTCAGCATAGAAATGGGATCACATCGCCATAACAAACGGTGCCATGGTAAACGCACTGAGTAATTTGCCAGAGTAGGAATCGAGAACCAGAGGGCAAAGGTTGATGGCGAGGAGAAGAGGGGGGGGGGGGGGATGATTTAATAGGGACCTGAGGGGTAACTTTTTTACACAAAGGGTGGTAGGTGTATGGAACAAACTGCTGGAGGAGGTAGTTGAGGCAGGTAGTATCACTTAATATTTATGAGACATTGGGACAAATGCATGGATAGGACAGGTTTAGAAGATTCTGGCCCATGCGTGGGCAGGTGAGATTAGTGTAGACGGGGCATGTTGTTCAGTGTGGGCAAGTTGTACCAAAGAGTCTGTTTCCACGCTGTATTGATCTATGTCTCTAAGATAGCATGATAATTCTATTTGCCTGTGTTAAGCCAGTATCCCTCTACACCTTTTCACAAGTTAATAAGTTGTTGGAGCTGAATTAGGCCATTCATCAAGTCTAGTCCACCATTCAATCATGGCTGATCTTTCTATCCCTCTCAACCTCATTCTCCAGCCTTTGGCTCCTAAACCCCTGACACCCTTACTTTTCTATCTTAGCACCCATCCAAATTTCTTATAAATGTTGTATTTGTATTTTCTTCCACCACCTCCTCTGGAAGCTTGTTCCAGACAATGACCACTCTCTATGTGAAGAACCTACTCCCCAGATCTCCATTAAATTGCTCCCCTCGCTCCGTTTTTAATGGTGACAATCTCAGACCTAATTGGGTCATTGCGCGACTGACACCCTTACTTGAGGGTTTTCCGTGGCCTGTCCCTGTTTTTGTTTTGGTCGATGATGCTTAAATGCCAAGGATCAATGGAACCCCCCCCCTTGTCAGGCCTTTGGTCTTACGAAGGAAAGAACGACAGTTCCCGTCTTGTGTCGTGAAGCATGTTTTTCAAGCCGGGAAACCCACCACTCTGACCAGAGATGGCTGTTGCCAAGCCATCTACCGGCGTCTTGCCTCAGATGGAGACAATGGATGATGCAGCACGCTCTTCTCAGTAGGCCTGCTGCCGGCAAAACGCATTGGCAATCCGGGACAACGGTGGGTTAATGAGTGTTTCCCACTTACAATTTCTTTGCTCGGGTAGGTTCCCTCTAGTTCCTCTGACATGGGATAGAGATTCTGCCCCAGACACAAAATACTGGAGTAACTCAGCAGGACAGGCAGCATCTCTGGAGAGATGAAGTGGGTGACATTTCGGGTCGAGACCCTTCTTCAGACTGAGAGTCGGGAGAGAGGGAGTCTAGAGATATGGAGGGGTAAGGTGTGAAAACGACAGATTGAAACGGATGATGATAAGAAAATGTAGAAAGGATCTTTGCTAACAGAGGGGAAGGTGACAACAAAGCATACAATCAATAAAATGAATCTGAAGGACAGTGAAAACTAGGGAGGGGGAGGGACGGAGAGGGAGGGAAAGCAAGAGAAATCAATGTTCATACCCCTGGGTCGTTAACTGCTCAAGCAAAACATGAGGTTCTGTTCCTCCAGCTGTCTATCCTCTCCATAGCCAATGTTATCTCTTCTTCTAACTGCAGCTCTCAAATCTAAAAATGTTCTGGTGACTCTCTGTAGAAACAAAGAACTGCAGATGCTGTTTATACACAACAAAACTCGGCAGGTCAGGCAGCAACTCTGGAGAACATGGATGGGTGATGTTTCTGATCGAGACCCTTCTTCAGAATGATTGTGGGTGGTTGGGAGGTGAGAAGATAGCTGGAACGGGGCAGAGACAGGACAATGTGTGGCAGGTACTAGGTGGACACAGGTGAGATAAAGCCAGAGATAAGAGCAGAAGGTGTGAGACAGGATTGAAGAGTTGTGACTGTGAAACCAGAGGGAGGCAAGTAGTCAGGGTAGGAGGGGAGAAATAGGTGGGAGTTCAGGTGGGGCACAGGGGAGGGGAGTTCAGAATCTCTTCAGTACTCTTGTGTATTGCTACCACGTCCTTCCTGTAACATGGTGACCAAAACTGTACACAATATTCAAGGTATTTTGACGGCAGATATGTTCATACAACCACAGCGTGCAAAATACTCCTACGAAGTGTGACCTAAGCTCTAAAATGGAATTGGATTCTGATGTTCGCATTAGTCGATTCCTCAAACGATTCTTCAAACAATTCCTCAAAGCAAGTAAGAATTTAATTGTCCTATGTGGGACATATGACAATAAAACACTCTTGACTCTTGACTTGATTCCCGCAGAGATAGTATTTGCTGATTAGATCCTCAAAAAGAGTAAAGCTCTAAAGCACGTTATCACACCCTTTTTTTTTTAAGAAGATGAAGTCAATTTGTTTTTGTTAATTTTGCTTCAGAGAGAAATGTTGGCTGAGACCCTTGCAGAACATTCCACGCCGCTTTGGATGATATCTTGAAGTCTTCCACATCCACCAAACACATGGAACAGGCATAGTGAAGTGCTTGGAATGGAGTGATAGGCATACAGCACGGAAACAGGCCCTTCGGCCCAACTTCTCCAAGATGCCTCGTCTACACTAGTCTCACCTACCCGCGTTTGGCCCACATCCCTCTAGACTTTTCCTATCCATGTACATTTCCAAATGTCTTTTAAATGGTGTTGTAGTACCTGCCTCAACTACGCCCTCTGGCAGCTTGTTCCACATACCCACCACCCTCTGTGTGAAATAGTTGCCCCTCAGGTTCATATTAAATCTTTCCCTCCTCACCTAAATTGTTCCAAATCATCTAAATATATTAAAGCTTTCCCCTCTCACCCGTTCTTGATCAGCACGGGCATCAGAGGTTATGGGGAGAAGGCAGGAGAATGGGGTTGGGAGGGAGAGATAGATCAGCCATGATTGAATGGTGAAGTAGAGTTGATGGGCCGAATGGCCTAATTCGGCTCCCGTCACATGCTCTTATGCTCTTATGGTTTTGAATCAGTCCACTCTCACCTTATGTCTAACCCAGATGGCTTGTGGAGGCTCAGCAATTATGTTAATTCAAGCCAGAGTTTGATAAATTTCTGGATATTAAGGGACATGCATATAGCGCTATGATAGAAGATCAGCCAGGATCTTGAATGGCACTGCAGGCTCAAAGGGCCAAATAGCTTACTCCTGCTTCTATATCTTATGTGATTGTGTTCTTATGCTGGGATTCACAGTGCAGAGGCAGAGAGTTCAAAAGCAGGGGGGTCATCCCATCAGAATGTTTCCTGTAGAGCATCTGAGGAAGTAATGGTTTATTATTCTCACGTGTACTGAGGTACAGTGAAAAGCTTTGTTATGCTGTCCATTCAAATGAATACAATCAAGCCAACAAGCCGTGAGTAATCAGCCAGGGTAGGCAGTGGCTTTTAGAAATCTTGAAAACCCGCGCATGTGCAGATTATTCTCTCCCCGGTGAGCTGTCAGTCGGCTTTTTTTAAATCTTGAAACTGCGCATGTGCACATTGTTCCCTCCCCGGTAAACTGCCGGTCGGCATTTTTTTAATCTTGAAAGCTGCGTATGCGCACATTGTTCCCTCACCGGTGAACTGTCATTCGGCTATTTTTAAGTCGTGGAAACTGCGCATGCGCAGATTGCTCTCTCGACTTTTATCGTGTAATTTGTTTTCAATAGGTCCTATCTCTTTATAAAGCATTTAAAACCATATAGCTCAAAAAAAAAATGGCCTACTCCTATAGTCTATTGCCTATTGTCATGCTAAATGGGAACACTCAAAATTGCTGATGCTGGACCCATGATCAATAAACAAAGTGTTGGAGGAACTCTGTGGGTCAAGAGTCAAGAGTGTTTTATTGTCTTAACCTAACTCCAGAAATGGGACATGGGATTGCTCTATCCAGTTCCAGCAGGGACCAGATGGGCTCAATGGACTCCTTCCATTTTATAATTAATCTGTGATTCAATTGTTTTGCCTGAGGAAATACGCTGGCACCATATATTTTAACGAGCTCGTAAACGTTTTCCTGATTTATTTCAAGAATCTATTTTAGGAGCGTAGAGATAAAGATTGTGATGTAAACTTCATGGTGAAGGTTGGATTCGTGGTTAGAAGCACAGAAAGTGGGAGGAGTGAAGAGAGGAGAGGGTGCGATTGAGCTGAGTGCTGTCACCATAGACACCGTGGAGGGTAGTATAGGTCCACCACCGATTTTCCGGCAACTGATGATCTAGCACAAGGGTCCCAAACCTGTGGTAAATACCCCAGGGGGTGGATTTCACCCACCCAGGGCGTAAATTTGTTGATTCCGGACTTGTACATATTTTTTCTCATTGACTGACTGTGTTTGGTTCTGGTATACCGGTTATCTGTTCATCATTAGTTGTTCATAAATAAGTGAAATAACATTGTTATGTGCTATTAAAGTTGCCTGGGGTAAACGGGACGAAAAAGGTTGGCAACCCCTGATCTAGCACCCCCCTTTAATCTGGAAGAAAAAACGAGACCGTACTAGAAATCCCTACTGGAAGTCCCCCTGAAAATGTAGTGCCTAGGCTGGGTGAGGTGGCTGATCTCGATCTCATTGAAACTTCCATGGTTGATCAGCAGGTTGAATTTGCCCCCTGCGGCCATGGCTCTGGAACTCCTGCCCGGCCAGAGCCGGCAGATACGTTCTCATTGCTGACCTCCGAGGCCGTCTTTGCGGGCCAATATCTCGGCACCTCGGCTGCCTTGGCGGACGGTTCTGGTACTGTTGAACAACTCTCGGAGGCCGGGACCTCTGTTGGTTTGCCAGAAACGTTTAATCTAGAACTGCAAAATGTGATTTCACAAAGAAAAATACAAAAGTTCCTTGAAAATGGTGTCACAGGTAGAGAGGCCTTAATCAGTCAGAGTATTGAGTATAGAAGTTGGGAGGTCATGTTGCAATTATATCAGACGTTTGTGAGGTGGCATTTAGAGTATTGTGTTTTGGTCACCGTGTTATAGGAAAGATGTTGGCAAGCTGGAAAGGGTGCGTTGAAAATTTACAAGAATGTTGCCAGGACTCAAAGGTCTGAGCTACAGGGAGAGGTTGAGCAGGCTAGGAGTTTATTTCTTGAAGCACAGGAGGATGAGGGGGCGATCTTATAGAGGTGTACAAAATCATGAAAGAATAGATCCCGTAAATGCAAAGTGTTTTGGCCGGAGCCAGGGAATTGAGAACTAGTGGACATAGGTTTAAGGTGAGGCAGAAAGATTTGATAGGAACCTGCGGGGATAACATTTTTACACAAAGGGAGGTGGGCATATGGAACGAGCTGTCAGAAGAGGTAGTTGAAGCAGGTACTATCACAATGTTTAAGAAACATTTAGACAGGCACATGGTTTAGAGGGATGGGCCAGATGCAGATAGGTGGGTCTAGTGCAGATGGGGCATGTTGGTCAGTGTGGGCAAGTTGAGCTGAAGGGCCTGTTTCCATGCTATATGATTCTATGACTCTAAAATACTGGAGTAACTCAATGGGCCTGGCAGCATCTCTGGAGTAAAGAAATAGGTGATATTTCAGGTCAGAACCCTTCATCTTCTTCAGACAGAATGTAGTGGTTTATGGGGGGGGGGGGGGGTGAGTTAGTTGAATAAACTTGACGTGAGAAAAGGCCACAACAAATCAGGGCCGCAACAGATGACCTCAGGAAGGGTGGAGCCCATAATGCCCATTGTTGGCTGGGAAGAGATGATAACAAGTCAAAGTCAAGAGTTTATTGTCATGTGTCCCTGACAGGACAATGAAATTATTTATTTGCTTAGCACAACAGATCATAGTAGGCATTGACTACAAAACGGATCAGTGTGTCCATATACCATTATATACGTAAATACACACATGAATAAATAAATCGATAAAGTGCAAATAACACATAAAGGGGTATTAATGTTCAAAGTTTAGTCCGAGCCAAGTTTAATAGCCTGATGGCTGTGGGGAAGTAGCTATTCCTGAGATTGGTCGTTGCAGTCCTCAGGCTCCTGTACCTTCTACAAGAGGGATACAAGAATGTGAACAGGGGAACAGGTAGGATGACTAGGGTGGGGGAAGGGGTGAAGACAGGGAATACTCTTGCTGGTCGAGCAGTCCATTTTACCTGCAGAATCCTCTCCATCAAGGTCGCTTGTTCAGCATGCCATGGTATGATATGTGCCGTTGAGCATGGGTGGCTGTGGGCAAGGCTGCAGAGATGGCTCTCAACACCTGGTGACATGGCCCAGGAACGTTCTCCTTCTTGACGGCATGGACTGAGAGGGAGCCATGTGCTGCTCTAAACATCACCCGCTTGCTTTATACAAAAGGTTCCATCTGTCAGAGTGGGCTGCAGGATCTCCTCCAGATAATCAATCACTGTTATGTATGTTCCTCGTCACCTGAGGGAGAGTAGTCAACCCAGCAGATGGAACTGACAGTCTTGCCAACACGGCAGGGACAACTGAAGCAAAAATGTAATAAAGGGGAACTGCAGATAGTTTCGTTCAGTTTATTTTTGATATACAGAGATACAGCGCAGAAACTGGACCTTCGGCCCACCGAGTCCGTGCTGACCAGCGATCCCCATACATTAGCACTATCCAACACATTAGGGACAATTTACAATTTTTTACCAAAACCAATTAACCTTCAACCAATTAACATTTAAGTCTTTGGAATGTGGATGGAAACCGGAGCACCTGGAGAAAACCCACACAGTCACAGGGAGAATGTACACACAGCACCCCTAGTCAGGATTGAACCTGGGTCTCTGGCACTGCAAGGAAGCAACTTCACCGCTGCGCCACTGTGCTGCCCCAGTTGCTGGTTTATACCAAAAACAGACATAAAATGCTGGAGTAACTCAGCGGGTTGGGCAGCATCTCTGGAGAGCATGAGGTGAAGTTTCGGGACCATTCTTCAGAATGATTGAGGGGGTGGGGCAGGAACTGAAAGAAAAGAAAAGACCAGGATAAATCAGGGCCAGCAACAGATGAGCTCTGGCAGGGTAGTTCCCTGATACCGTAGGAAGGAACTGAAGATGCTGGTTTACACCGAAGATAGACACAAAATGCTGGAGTAACACAGTGAGACAGGCAGCATCTCTGGATAGTAGGAATGGGTGATGTTTCGGGTTGAGATCCTTCTTCAGACTCGGTCTGAAGCAGGGTTTCAACCTGAAAAGTCACCCATTTCCTCTATCCAGAGGTGCTGCTTGTCCCGCTGAGTTACTCTAGCATTTTGTGTCTATCTTTGGTTCTCTGGTAGGCCAATTGTTGGCTAGGGATGGCATGATCCCAAGAGGAATACATTGTTGAAAATTGTGGAACCGTTGAACCAAGAATGTGGCTGATGTACGGGAAATACATCCAGCACAAAACAAATGCAACCCTGAGCTAAACACTCAGAGAATGTCTGGCTGTGGTTTCTTCAAATTGGCATTTTTTAACGTGTGGATCAACAAAGCAAAGAAGTACCACTTAACCTAACTCCAGGATGGAAGCCACAACTCTCTGGCAATCCAGGCTTTAATAACTTTACACCCACTGGGAGCGATGTCGCTGTTTTTGAACACAATCTTCTGAAGGAGAAGACAAGTAAACAACAAAGTTGTATTAATAAAAATCTCCTGGGCAATATTTCTTCTGTTTTCTTTCAAGTTAACAAAAAAGCAGAGGCATGAGAGTGACCTTTATGAAGTGTGTAAAACCAAGAATGGTTGCATATAAGGTGGATGTTTGCAGCCTATTCCCCAGGGTAGGAGTCTAAAACTAAAGGACATAGGTTTTAGGTGAAAAAATAAAGATTTAGAGGGGCAACTACAAAGAGGGTTGGTGTGTGTGGGCATGGAACAGGCTGCCAGAGGAAGTGCTAGAAGCAGATGCAATAACAACATTTAGTGTCTTTACTTTAGACATTTAAAACGGACTCTTCCACCCACTTAATCTACAAACCTGTACGTCTTTGGAGTGTGGGAGGAAACCAGAGCACATGGAGAAAACACGTGGCCACAGGGGGAACGTACACAATTCCGTACAGAGAGCACTTGTAGTTAGGATTGAGTCTGGGTCTCCGGTACTGTAAGGCAGCAACTCTACCGCTGAGCCATTCTGCCGCTCTGTCGTCATTGTGTTATATAGTATAGAAACAGGCCCTTTGGCCCAACTTGCCAATGCTGACCAAGATACCCCATCTACACTAGTCCCACCTGTCTGTATTTTGCTCATATCCCTCTAAACCTTTCCCATCCATGTACTGTCCAAATATATTTTAAATATTGTTGTAGGACCTGTCTCAACTATCTCCACTGGCATCCTATTCCATACACCCACCATCCTCTGTGTGAAAACGTTGCCCTTCAGATTCCCATTAAATCTTTCCCATCTCACTTTAAACGTATGTCCCATGGTTCTTGATTTCCCTACTCTGGGTAAAACATTGCGAAGTGTCTCGACCCGAAACGTCACCTATTCCTTCTCTCCAGAGATGCTGCCTGTCCCGCTGAGTTACTCCAGCATTTTGTGTCTACCTAACCTATCTATTCCATCTATTGAAAAGACTCCTGGACAGTTTGATGGGGTGGAAGATTGCAACCATCACGAGGTCCGCCCCGTTTCGACATGCAATCAACTGGACATGCACAAACAGAAGATCAAATAGAACAAGTTGTCCTACAAATTTAGGCTGTGCACGCCACACGAAAGAAGAAGACAGTTTGATGGATAGGTAAGGTTTGCAGAGATATGGGTCAGGTGCAGGCTAGTGGGACAAGCTGGGTAAGGAAACTTGGTCAACGCGGACAAGTTGGGTCAAGAAACCTGTTTCCATGCTCTTTAGCATTATGACTCTAAGTGTAAAATATTTGTCAGAGAAAGTGAATGGCAATGAAGTTTTCATTGGAAGTAAACAGCCATGGAACAATATTGCTGCCGGCTTTGCTCAGGGTAGGATTGTGTGTCCACCATCTCCGACTGCGTTTCATTAACGACCTGCCGTCCATCATGAGCTGACAACCAGGGAAGTTTGCTGCTGATTTTCAATCCTATTCACAACTGTCTCTCGTTCCATTAACAGAATGAAAACACGTCAGTAAGTGCTGTTTAGCTGAACGTACAGACATGGGGATGTCAGAGAGAAACTTGATGAAAGGTACTCTATTAACATGCCTGATATATTAAATTGTTTTACAAACTATTTTTGCAAATACATGGTTGAGCTGGATTCCTCCTTTTGTCCGACTGGTTATTACAAAGTTCTAGCAATATTTTCAAAGTGCTCCACTTTTTCTTCAAACACCAGGTTAGGTCCCATGGAAACATACAATTTTTCTTTCAACTACAATAGTACGACCTTGATCTTCAGTTAATGTGTAGTCATATCTTTAAATATACCCTGCATGTAAATATTAGATTTACTTGTATGGAAATATGTGTGATGAAACTCCTGTGTCACTAAATTACGTACTACCCTTCAGCATTCATAAGCTTATAAGTTACTAGACCAAGGGGGACCCGTTGGGTCCCGTCCCCTCAACGCGCGGTTATGGGGGGGGGGGGGGGGGGTCAGCCTGCGGCATCACACACACACTAACCACGCCCCCTCCACACAACACACACACATACTAACCACACCCCTCCCCCCCCCCCCCCACACACACACTTTGAAATTAAATGTAAACTTTAAGAATTATTACAATTAAATATTTAAAGAATACAAAATTCAACGTTTTCTAAGTTTAAAAAAAACAATGAAGTACAATTGGACTCTTATCTTTAAGATGTGGAAATCAGCACCTCGTTGTTCCCACCAAAGCGAGAATGACCATTCTCGAAATGATAGCTCGCTCATTGTGATGTTATCACTCGGGTGCTCCTCGGCAACTCTCGGTTGCTGCTTCGACCAAAGCTCTTGGCTGCTCTAGGCTGAGAGGGAGAAGGGCGAGGAGGACGGGGAAGGGGGGGAAGGGGAGAGAGGGGGGAGGGTGAAGGATGATGTGAATGGGCGGTGGGCCTCGGGAACTCTCAGGACCTTGCAGAACCTCACGGCACCTAGGAAGCTCTTGGAAGCCCAACCAAATTACTGCGTGTTCAGCTGCTTTAATCCAGAGGCCTTGGGGTTGGAGGGTGGCTGGGCTGCAGGCGGGGAAGGGTGGAGCAGGCCGAGTGTGAGTTGACTGCGAGCGGGAGGTGACAAAATGACTGCAAGTTGTGGGGGGGGGGCGGAGGGGAGATTTGTAACTTGCAGCTTGTGCAAAAGACAGTGCCCAGCAGGCTGCGCGTTAAACTGTGCGCAGCTGGCCGTGAGGAGCAGAGCCATTGTGACGTCATCACCTCGTTAGCTTTAAAAAAGATCTCAGATTTGTGAACAATTTTAAGAAATAACTCGGGAAATAATGAATCAAATTATCAGATGAGGCGATTTTTTAGATCATGAGGTAAATCGCTATCAAAATATGTAAAAAATTCACTGTTGGCACGTTGTGTTTTCGAGGAGATGTGAATCACAGACAAACAAATCACACACACACAAATCCACAATACACAAACACACAAATACATCCACGTCCAAGATCAGAGTTTTAATAGTTAGTAGACCAAGGGGGACCCGTTGGGTCCCGTCTCCTCAACGTGCAGTTGTGTGGGGGGGGGGGGGGTGGGGGTGGGTAAGCAGCCTGCGGCGTCACACACACACACACAGACACAGACACACAGAGACACAGAGACACAGAGACACAGAGACACACACAAACCACCCCCCACACAAGCACACACTAACCACCCCCCTTGATATTATATTAATAGGCTCCTTTTTCCTCATCCCACCCTATTTTGAGGGGCAGAGAGAGGGGAGCAGAGAAAGAGGGAGAGGAGGGGGGATGGAGAGGAGAGGTGAGTGTGGGGGCGGGAGGAGAGGGGTAGTGGGAGACGGGGAGGATGAGGGGGAAGTGGGGCGAGAGGCATGAGTGGGGGGGAGGGGGGGGTGGGGGGAGAGGCAGAAGGGGGGAGAGTGGAGGGGGGAAAGGATGGGGGAGAGGATGGGGAGGGGGAGAGAGAGAGGGAGGATGGATGACATGAACTCGGCGAGCGGGCGGCGGGCCTCGGGACCTCGCGGGACCTGAGAAGCCCTTGGAAGGCCAACCAAATTACTGCATGTTCAGCGGCTTTAATCCAGAGCCTGGGTGGGGGAGGGAGGCTGGGCTGACTGCTGGCCGAGTGTGGGTTGACTGCGAGTGGGAGGCGACAAAATGACTGCGAGTCGGGGGGCGGGAGGGGGGTGTGTGGGGTCAATGTAACTCGCAGCGCATGCTAAAACAGTGGCCACCAGGCTGCACTTTGAAAACTGTGCGCAGCTGGCCGCAAGGAGCAGAGCCATTGTGACGTCATCAGATTGTTAGCTTTAAAATCTATCTCAGATTTGGGAACAATTTTAATAAAAAACTCAAGAAATGATTAATCAAATTAGCAGATGAGGTGATTTTTGAAATCATGAGGTAAATCTCTATCGGAATATGTAAAAATGTAACTGTTAGCGTGTCATCTTTTCGAGGAGATGTGAATCACAGACAAACGAGAGACACACAAATAAATACATCCACATCCAAGATCAGAGTTTTATAATAATAGAGATAAGATAGGAGCAGAACTAGACCATTCGGCCCATCAAGTCTACTCCACCATTCAATCATGGCTGATCTATTTTTCCCTCTCAACCCCATTCTCCTGCTCTCTTACCAATCAATAATCTATTAATCATTGCCTTTAAATAACCGTTGATGGTCTCCACAGCCTGATCACCCTCACACTAAATAAATTCCTCCATCTCATTTCTAAAAGTGCTCCTTTTATTCTGAGGCTGTGGCCTCTGGTCCTAGACTCCCCCACTAGTGGAAACATCTTCTCCACATCCACTCTATCCAGACCTTTCACTAATTGGTAGGTTTCAATGATGTTCCCTCTCATCCTTCTAAACTCCAGCGTGTACAGGTTCAGTGCCGTCAAATGCTCATTTCTCTATGCTTATAGCTACCAATGTGATTTGTATGAACTAACATAACATCAAATAAAACTCCAAGGGTGTACATAATTCCTCATTGCCAGTCATGTTTTATGCTATCTGTAGTTCCCTATCTAGGCCACTGTGGAGCAGTAGAGGGCTCAGCCCATTGCTCAGACAATGTCATTATGGTTCAGTTACACCTGATTGTCACATGTACCTAGGGACAGCAAAATTTGTTCTTGCATATTGCATACAATCTGCTAAAATCATGCAGTAGACTTCACCTAATCAAGGACAAGTCACACTCTTCTCCCCTTCCCCATCAGGCAAAAGGTACAAAAGTGTGAAAACGAACAGCACCAGATTCTGGGACAGTTTATTCTCAGCTGTTATCAGGCAACTGAATCATCCTACCAACAACCAGAGAGCAGTGCTGAACTATTATATACTACTTTGATGTCACTCAGACTATCCTTGACCGGACCTTGCTGGCTTTACCTTGCACTAAACGTTATTCCCTTATCATGTATCTATACACTGTAAATGGATTGATTGTGATCATGTATTGTTTTTCCACTGATTGGTTAGCACATAACAAAAAGCTTTTCACTGTACCTCAGTACACGTGACAATAAACTAAACTAAATTGAACTGAACCTCGGTAGTTCACAAAGAGTCGCCATGGCTCTGACAAAGTTTCACAAGTTCTTAATACAGTCTTATCTTCGCGCAGTGGCGAACCAGGCCCGCTGCTGCATGTAGCTGCAGTCGGCCCTCCACTGGGTCCCTCTTCATTCTCAGCAACCCCCCCACCTCGTCAGGCCCCTCTTTGTTCTCGGCGGCTTTCTACGAAAGCCCCTCTTTGTTTGTGGTGGCCCCCCACTGGGTCCTTCTGTTCTTGGCGGCACCCCGAGTCCTTCTTTGGTCTCGGCAGCGTGGTCCGCTAGGCCCTTCTTTGTCCTCTGTGGCCCCTGCGGGTTGGTCTCAGCCCACCAGTCGCTCGGCTCCGCAGTGGCAGAAGTCTTCTGCCACTGCCCGCTAAATCCCGGGAGTTGGAATGGTGAAATTACTGAGTGTTCAAATAAAATTTTCACATTTCCCTTTATCCATTTACTTTGACTATTTCCCCTGCTCTCTGCTGACTGTATGGCTTGCCATCTGATTCTTCGAAGAATCTCCTGCCCATACAAGGCACAGGTCAGAAGAGGGTTGAAACACACTGGCATTTCTGATGGAGCCTAACAATAGGCAGGGCAAGATAACCTGCTTCTTATGCACCACAGTCCCTACTGTAAGCACTCCCTCCCTCCCACAATGGCATGTCATCGCTCCAGTGCACACTTACTTTAACAATACAATGCTCAGACCTCCAATTTTCTTCAGCCAGACCTTGTATATTCTGAAGAATTATTATAGTATGAAGAAGTGTCCCGACCCCAAACCTCACCCATTCTTTTTCTCCAGAAATGCTGCCTGACCTGCTGAGTTACAATTTGTATCTATCTTTGTTATAAACCAGCATCTGTAGTTCCTTATTTCTACCATTATATTCCTACCCTATGTTTTCTAGCTTTGTTTATTTGGTTTAATTTAGTTTAGTTTATTATTGTCCCATTCACCGAGGTACAGTGAAAATCCTTACCACTCGTTCCTTGAATTTAATGTTTCATGTATTTTGTGATTTTTTTTTTTATGACTGTTGGCAAATCAATTTCCCACCTGGGTCAAATAAGGTTCTATCGTATCGTAAAATGTATTTCACTGTACATGTGCCAATAAAATACCATTGAACCATTACTAATTTCATGATATTGTTTCGATACATTTGACAATCATGCAGGTTAGACCCTTGACCATGTTGGTACATGAGATAAAAATAAACCTAAATTTAAACCTAAGACCATACTCTGTTCAACCTGTGTTTATCTGATGTACCTCAGTTGTCCCAAATTAAAAGAACTCAATGTAGATGCAACTTCAATTCCTCAGAACATGTGAGGAGCCCAAACTTTCCCTAAGGGACTGCCGATGAAAAATAATACATTCGCAAACACAGGGAGTGGCATGGTGGCACAGCGGTAGAGTTGGTGCCTTACAGCTCCAGAGACCCAGGTTCCATTCTGACTATGGGTGCTGTCTGTATGGAGTTTGTACATTCTCCCTGTGGCCTCGTGGTTTTCTCCGGGTGCTCCGGTTTCCTCCCACATTCCAAAAGACGTACAGGTTTGTAGGTTAATTGGCCTGTGTAAATTGTCCCTAGAGTGTAGGATAGGACTGGTGTTAACCATATAACCATATAACAATTACAGCACGGAAACAGGCCCTCTCGGCTCTTCCAGTCCGTGCCGACCATTTGTTTTCCCCTAGTCCCATCTACCTGCACTCAGACCATACCCCTCCATTCCCTTCACGTCCATATACCTATCCACTTTACTCTTCTGTTGGCGCAGACTCGATGAGTTGAAGGGCCTGTTTCAACGCTGTAGCTCTAAACTAAACAAAACTAAATTTATCTCCAGGAGATCTTCCTATTTCCATTTCCCGAAGGTGAGAGTAAAATCCTGCCTCATGATTTTGCCATCTGTTGAGCTACTGTGACAGCCTGTCTGCGCTGTAAGATAGACCTTCCCTTCGAGCAAGATGATAGCCTCCAGCCACTCAGTTTCAGCCATCTGCTGACATCAATTCAACATTTATCACTGCCATCTGAAGCCCAAGAAAGCACTGCTCAGTGCACTGCTGAAAAAAAGACACAAAATGCTGGTGTAACTCAGCGGGTCAGGCAGCATCGTCGGAGAAAGTGGATAGGTGACGTTCTAGCTCTGGACTCTTCTTCAGATTGGTTATGGTGGGGGTGGGGTGGGGGGAGGGGATAGAGCAGGGTGGAGAAAGCTGGAAGAGAGGAGGGGGCAGCACAAAGCTTGCCAAGCGATAGGTGGATATAGGCGAAGGGAGGTTTTGATAGGTTGATTGTTGGACAAAGGCCAGCGATGAAGTGACAGAAAGTGCGTGATAAGGATAGAAGAAGTGTGAATTGTGAAGCCAGAGGATGGAATGGAGTGGAAAGGGACATGGGAAGGGGGAAGGAGAAAAAATGAGTGAGAGACAGATCCCATTACAAAACATCATCTATCCATGTTATCCAGGGATGCTGTCTTATCCACTGATTTACTCCAGTACTTTATATCTTCTTCTGAACTACATAGCCTGTCCAATAAAGCAAAGGACACAGAGTGCTGGAGTCACTCAGCAGGTCAGGCAGCATCTCTGGAGCACATGGACAAATGACGTTTCGGGTCGAACCCAATATGAAGAAACGTCCCGCTATGAAATGTCTCTGATCCATGTTCTCCAGAGATGCTGCCTGACCCGCTGAGTTAGCACTTGGTGTTTTTTTTTTTGGTCATAAACCAGTGTCTACACCTTGTTGCGCTGTACATAGACACTCTGGGGAAGGAGGGAGACTGGGACAGCCCAATTTCCCTGGGTCCTGCTGGCAGCACCTCCACCAAACCTCGAGAATGTCAGCAACCACAGGACAATGTGATGATCCCCTGATCTCCCTGGCTGAGCTTGCCGGAGAATTACCAACCTTGCCGCGCTGTGGAGATCTCTGCCAAGTGCAAAGACAGAGGAAGGTCCTGCTGAGATTCATTACAGTTTCATGCTGACGAAGGTTCCTGTGGATTTGTGAGCGCTTTCATTTGCACATGGATTGAGCGGTAGACGTAGAACATAGAAATTAAGGTGCAGCGGTAGAGCTGCTGTCTTACAGCTTCAGAGACCCGGGTTCGATCCTAACCACGGGTGCTGCCTGTGCAGAGTTTGCATGTTCCCCCTGTGACCACAGGGTGAGTCTGAGTTTGAGTTTAGTTTATTGTCATGTGTATCACGGTACAGTGAAATGCTTTTGTTGCGTGCTAACCAGTCAGTGGTACGACAATACATTTCCAATTGAGCCATCCACAGATACACGATAGCATAGTTAAAGTTAGAAATGCTGCTGTTAGAGTCGAGATTTAAAATAATGGAGCGATTGTAATGCATGATTGCAGATGCATTTCTGTGACTAGCGCACAAAGAATCGCCTGGGTTGGGCACCATCTTGGACGTGCAGGTTCTTAGGTTATTTAGCTTCTGTAAATTGTTCCTTGTGTGTAGGATAGAACAAGTGGATGGAGTGATCGAAAGTTGGCATGGACTCGATGGGAGAACGGCCTGTTTCCATGCTATGTCTCTAAAATGAAATAAGCTAAATGGAAAGGTACAGCGAAGGAGTCACCCACAATGACTACGCCGAACATGGTGCCCAGTTAAATGAATCTCATCTGCCTGCACGTGATCCACGTCTCTCCAAACACATCTATGTGCCTAGCCCCCACCACCATTACAGCCACCCACCTCTCTCTGTGTAAAAAAAACTTGCCCCACACCAAACTTTGTCCCTCTCACCTTGAAGCTAGAATTCTTTGGGCAAGAGATACAGTGTGGAAACAGGCCCTTCGGCCCACGCTGACCCACGATCACCCATACACTAGTTCTACCCTACACACTAGAGACAATTTACAGAACACAAAGGACCTATGATCCTGCGCGTCTTTGGAATGTGGGAGGAAACCGGAGCACCCAGAGAAAACCATGTGGTCACGTGGTGAACGTATAAACGTACAAACAGTGCCCATGGTCAAGGCCAAAGTCAAAGTTGTAAGGCAGCAACTCGACCACTGAGCCACTGTACTGTCCTGTTTAGTCTTTGACACTTCCACCCTGAGGAAAAGGTACTGTCTGTCTTTTTATATTTGTCTGTTTATATTTGTGTTGGGAATTCATGGACCCCCATACAGCGCAGAAACTGGCCCTTCGGCCCTTTGTGGCCATCCATCCCACATTAATCCCTATTCTTCACCCTCCCCACCTTCCAACCTATTCCACACTGATTCCATCCCTCCCCTGAAAACCAGGGGCATTTATGGAGATCCATTAACCTGCCGACCTGCACGTCTCTATGCTGTTCAGGTGAAATTGGGGCTTCCGGAGTAAACCCTCACATTCACAAGGCGATCATGCGAACTCCACACGGACAGCGATGGAGGTCAGGATTAAACAAGGGTGACTGGAGCTATTAGCCATGTTGTTGATAAATGGCCTTTCCCCTCATGTTTCTGGTCATTTTAAGGTTTGTATTCCCTTACACAAGAGGTTAGGTCAGAACAAGTGTTGACAAACAGAACTAAACCATCTGCAACCACGAGCACAAAGGCTGATTGTTACAGCCAAGAGGAGTAATTAGAGAAGATTGGGTTTTGCAGTCCAGGATGCAGCTGAATGAAGGAGCATGTATTTATTCTAAAGGCAATAAAATATTAAATGTCGTACATCAGACAGAAACAGAATCCTATTTCAAATTAAGGCAGGAAATGATCAACAGGCAAAATTAACATGAATGTGAATTACAAAACAGATGTATTAAGGGAAGTATATAATGAATATTAAACATTAGTAATAAACCATTAGAGATACAGCAAACATTTATTTTATCTCATTTGTTGACTATTAAACCCCTGTCTCACGGTGCGAGTTGGCCCATGAATGACCTCGAGTTTTCACTCGTGATCACGTACGATGGACGTAGTGGCAACGTCGGAACTCGTGCGATCAACTTGTCCACTCGTGGCGCTAACGGCAGGTACTCGGGTCCAGAAGCTGGTCCGTGTGTGTAGGAAGGAACCGTAGATGCTGATTTACACCAATGATAGACACAAAATTCTAGAGTAACTCAGTGGGTCAGACAGCATCTCTGGAGAAAAGGAATAGGTGACGTTTCGGATCGAGACCCTTCTTCAGACTGAGCGTCAGGGGAGAGGGAAACGAGAGATATGAACAGGTACGTAGAACAAATGAATGAAAGGTATGCAAAAGGACAAATCAAAGACAGCAACGATGATCAAGGAAAGGGGGAGCGCACAACAGTCCATCGTTGGCAGTGGTGAAGGTGATAATGAGTGATCCAAACAGTGAAACTTGACAG
Organism: Okamejei kenojei; assembly: GCA_035221665.1. NCBI lineage: Eukaryota > Metazoa > Chordata > Chondrichthyes > Rajiformes > Rajidae > Okamejei > Okamejei kenojei. The sequence continues at coordinate 22,717,716 of CM069132.1, forward strand.
GACGACAGTGAAACTACTAGGATGACTAGGGTGGGCCGTACCTACTCCGTACCTACTCCGAAGGTACGGAGACAGAGGGGTTGCAAGGGTTACTTGAAGTAAAGAAATCAAAAATCATACCGCTAGGATGTAAGCTGCCCAAGTGAATTATGAGGTGCTGTTACTCCAATTTGCATGTGGCCTTACTCTGACAATGAATCATTTATGTTATCCAGTTAGACTTGTTACAGGGTAGAGTGGCACATTCTTAGGATGTCTCATCTTTAGATACTAGACAGTTTGCTATTCCATGCACCCACCACTCGATGTGTAAAAGAAAACTTGGCCTACACATCTTCTTTAAACGTCACCTCTCGCACCTTAAAGCCATATCCATTAGTTCAGTTTTAGTTTGTAGATATAGCGCGGAAACATGCCCTACCGCCCACCAAGTCTGCGACGATCAGCAATCACCCGTATACTTCTTCTATCCTACACACTAGGGACAATTTACAGAGGCCAATAAGCGAGTTCGGTATTCCGACTGCGCATGCCCAGGTCATAGGTCACTGGAGATAAACATCCTCGGCAGCCGTGCTGCTGCGTTTCATCTGTAGTCAGGATTTTAACCTGGTTTCCGATGCTGCAAGTGCTGTTGAAATTACTGGAGTTGCCGACACTAGTTCTCCCTTCTCCACTAGTCCATGCAGAAATCTCAGCAGTGACAATCTAATGAATCACGGTCCGGTCTCCCTCAGCCCGGGTGTATGGGTTCCATTCTCACTCGGGCTGCCCTCCCGGGTTATACAGGGTTATTATACAGGGGCGAACCACGCACCCTTCTCCTGCATAACACCAGGAGGCAGATTTGTGAGCAGAGTCTCACTACCGTCCCCTCCCGAGTCCCATCCTTGTCCGGGGGAGGCCAGAGATGTCCAGGGTGACCCTGGACTGACGGGACACCGGCCTGGAGCAGTGGCAGCCCCAGGCTTACAGCCAGCATGGAGAAGAGATGCTAACTCCAGCTCAACTCTGTTCCAACTCCCGAGGAACCCTTTCCCCGCCAGCTGCACCTCTCGCCTTATCCAGTGGTTGTCAGTTAACCCCCTCGGTGCCGGCGAAGGCGAGCACCAGTCATCAACGCGGATACAACCAAAATGCTACAGTAACTCAGCAGGTCAGACAACGTCTATGGAGACGTCTCGACCCGAAATGTCACCTATTCCTTTTCTCCAAAGATGCTGCCTGTCCCGCTGAGTTACTCTAGCACGCTGTGTCTACCTTCGGTGTAAACCAACATCTGCAATTCCTTCTGACAGAGCAACGCCTGTCCGTGGGTAAAGGAGAGGCGGCGGGGGGAGAGATGGGGAGAAAGATGGGGAGAGAGATGGGGAGAGAGATGGGGAGAAAGATGGGGAGAAAGATGGGGAGAGAGAGATGGGGAAAGCGATGGGGAAAGGGATGGGAAGAGAGGAACTCACTATCGCGGCTTCACTGCAGGTCCCAGACATCCCGTCATTGCAAGAACTCTACCACCTCCCCCCCCATCCCCCCACCACGGACAGGAGGGAGGGACTGGGGGATATTGCCCGCCTCTGGAACCGTGCAAACCCCGGCACTCCCCGCGGAGTGTTAAACTAAACACATCTGTGAGCAAAACACAAACACACACATCTTTCACCCCCCTTCTCTCTCCCCCACTTCTCACCGGCTCTCCGCTGGTCCAGGCTCTCCGCCAGTCCAGTCTCTCCACCGTCTCCCACTCACAGCTGCCCCCACTCTCTCGCTGTTACACCCCACTCTCCTGCTACCTGGCATCCCCGTTCACTTTTTTTTCTCAAATAACCTTTGACAAATCCCATGATTCCTTGCGTTTTTCGTAATACGGAACTCGTTATTAACCTACATAACTGCATGCCTTTGGAATGTGGGGGGAAGCTAGAGCACCCGGAGAAAACCCACTTGGTCACAGGAAGAACATACAAACTCGGCACAGACAGCTCGCATAGTTAGCATTGAACACAGGTCTCTGGTGCTGTAAAGGGCCTGTCCCACCAGCATGCGACTCCATGCGGTGAGCGCGACCTACCTCGGACTTCGCTCCAACTTCGCTCCAACTTCTCGTCACGTCGCTCCACTCACCCGACCTCCACGTGGCCCCCGCTGCAGGTTCATTCTCCGTATGCAGGCGCATGCTGGTGGGACAGGCCCTTTAGGCAGCGACTCTACTGCTGTGCCACTATTCTATCCTCATATAGTCTTAAGGGCCTGTCCCACTTAGGCGACATCATGATCGCCACATGGTCACCACATGTTCACTGGTGGTCTCTGGTGAGTCTCCTTCATGGTCGCGAGGAGTTCCCGCATTCTGGAAATTAGTCGCGGCCTCAGTATGGTTGCAGCAAATGTTTCAACATGTTGAAAATTTTTCTGCGACCAAAAATTGGTTGCCATGGAGAAAATCGGTAATCCTGTAGTCGTAGGTGCAGTTGTCACCAAGTAGTTATGGGTAGTCGAGGTAGTCGTTGGTAGTTTTAGTTAATCGCCTTTGCTGACCGGGCATTGTTATTGGCTCATTGGGGAAAAAAAAACGTGTGCACGAGTTTCCAGAATCAAGGCTAACCGACCGGTAATGTTAAATGTCCGCTAAGCTTCACAGCTGTGTATCTCCGGCTTATTAAAAGTTGTCTGGCTTCTTAAAAGTAGTCTCCACTCCTTCTTCCCCCTTCTCCCCCCCCTTTCTCCCCCCTTCTCCCTCCTCCTCCCTCCCCTTCTTCCTCTCCCAAACCCCCTCCCATTCTTTTTGAAAGGACTTACCGTACATCGCGTTGTGTGTGTCTGTATCACCTTTGCGTGTGAATTTCAGACAGCGCTCACCCGCTTTCCCTGGCCCCTGCCTTTGCAATGCTTGTGTGTGTGTGTGTGTGTGTGTGTGTGTGTTTCCGCTGTTCCAGTTCGCGGTTTTTCAGGCGAGTGCCGCTAGCTTGAAGGTTACAGAAAGTCAGCTGAAAAGTCGCCTAAAAAGGGACATGCCCTTGAGTCTATTCTGTAGATTTGATTGAAGGATATAAAATGATGAGAGGCATAGATAATGAGAACTTTTTTCCTCAGTGTAGAAATGTCAAATGCCCCATCCACGCTAGACCCACCGGACTGCATTTGGCCCATATCCCTCTAATCCTTTCTTATCCATGTACATGTCTAAATGTTTCTTAAATGTTGCGATAGTACCTGCCTCAACTACCTCCTCCAGCAGCTAATTTCATATAACTACCACCCTTTGTATAAAAAAGTTGCCCCTCAGGTTCCTTTTAAATCTTGCTTCCCTTAACCTTAAACCTATATCCTATGGCTCTTGATTCTTCTACTCTGGCTATAGACTGTGATTTACCCTATCTATTCCTCTTATGATCTTATACACCTCTATAAGATCACCCCTCATCCTCCTGCACTGCAAGGAATAAAGTTCTAACTTGCCCAACCTTTCCTCAGCTCAAGCACCCGAGTCCTGGCAACATTCTCATAAATCTTCTCTGCATCCTTTCCAGCTTAACAACAACTAACCTATAACAGGGTGACCAAAACTGAATGCAAAAGATGTGCGGGTTTGTAGGTTAATTGGCTTCTTTAAATTGTGCCCAGTGCGAAAGTGGGGTAACAAAGAACTTATGTACGGGGGACCAATGGTTGGTGTGGACTCGGTATGCTGAAGGGCTTGTTTCCACGCTTTATCTTTAAACTAAAATAAAAAATGATGGGCTGAAGGACTTGATTCTGCACTGTATGTCTCTAATGTCACCACATGAAGGCAGTACATGCGGTCAAAACCATGGTTGTTTATGGGAGAATACTGTGAAAAGATTGGGGAAGAGAACAGCATTTCAAAAGTAGTTGCTTGGATCAAAATCACTTTCAAAGCACCTCAAGCTTGTGAAATAGACCTTACAGGTAGAAGGTCTATAATACATAGAAAATAGGTGCAGGAGTAGGCCATTTGGCCCTTCGAGCCTGCACCGCCATTCAATATGATCATGGCTGATCATCCAACAGTATCCTGTACCTGCCTTCTCTCCGTACCCCCTGATCCCTTTAGCCACAAGGGCCGCATCTAACTCCCTCTTGAATAAAATATACAATGAACTGGCCTCAACTACTTTCTGTGACAGAGAATTCCACGGTGTTTCATAATTATACAGGTTTGTTCAATAAAGGGTCTTGCTTTCCTTCATGCAGCAGTAATGCTGCAACATTAGCTGTCAGCTGAAACCTTGTCATAGAATCAGACAGCATGGTAACAGGCCATTCAGCCCAACTAGCCCACACTGACCAACATGCCCCATCTACACTAGTCCCACCTGCCTGCATTTGTCTAGTACATTGTGATAGTACCTGCCTCAACTACCTCCTCTGGCAGCTCATTCCATACATCCACCTCCCTTTGCATGAAAATGTTACCCCTCATATTCCTATTAAATCTTTCTCCCACTCATCTTAAACCTATGTCCTCTGATTCTCGATTCCCCTACTCTGGGCATGAGACTCAGAGCGTCTATCCGATATATTCCTCTCATGATTTTGTGCACTTGTGTATCAAAGAAAGTCTGAGCATGTGAATATAATTCCAACCCAATGTCAAAGGATAATGTCATGTTCATGAAAGGATATTTCAAAGTTTGTAAAAGAGCTTGGAAAAAGATAAATGGTTTATTCGAGATTGCTAATCGGCGACTGAGCAAGCATTCATGAAAGGTTAGGCTGCTATTCCTGGTCCATTAGGGTCTGCGTGATAAAGCTGTGACAGCCTTTATCTGAGATAGACACAAAATGCTGGAGTAACAGCGGGACAGGCAGCATCTCTGGAGAGAAGGAATGGGTGATGTTTCGGTTCGAGACCCTTCTTCAGACTGAGCCCTCCACCTTTCCCCAGCTGTTGAGTTTGTGACAGCATCCAGCCAGAGAATTGTACAATGATACATAGGGCACAGAAAGCAGTCATCGTGTCTGGGAATTGGCAACGTGCAACTTGAGGATATTTTTCACTTATAGCAATCGTGATGATAAATCTTGTCATTCTACTGCAATGAAAATGGATGAATTTCCACATTAAACCTGGTTCCTGTTGGGTGACTTAGTTTGTGATTAGCGAATTTACTGTTTGACCAACCATGATGCAGTCCGATCTTCCAACCTACATCATTGTCGATCTTGAACATACCTTTTGTCTGTGCCTTCTCTCTAACTCTGTCGGGCGGCACAGTGGCGCAGTGGTAGAGTTGCCACCTTACGGTGCCAGAGACCTGGGTTTGATCCTGATTACAGGTGCTGTCTGAACAGAGTTTGTACATTCTCCTTGTGACCATGTGGGTATTCTCCGGGTGCTCTGGTTTCCTCTTGCATTCCGAAGAAGTGCAGAGTTTGTAGGTTAATTGGCTTCATTAAATTGTTCCTGTTGTGTAGGATGGAACTAGTGTACATGTGATCGTTGGTTGGCGTAGACCCAGTGGGCAGACGGGCCTGTTTCCATGCTGTATCTCTAAACTAAACTTAGAGATTTAGAGCTATAATAGTATAACACTGTATTTTGCATTCTGGTATTTTTCTCTTTGCACTTCCTATTGTTCTTGAGTATGGCTTAATTGTACTCACAAATAGTATGATTGGACTGGATAGCACACAAATACAGCAATGATATAACTTTTTTACACTTCTGTACCAATTAAAATTCAAGAATGTAATCGCACTGAAAAATAGAAAAATCAAAAACTGAGGGCATAAGTTTACGTTTTTTTTTTGCAGTTTTTTGTTTTCAGTGACACAGCGAGGAAACGGGCCTTTCCGCCCACCAAATCTGCGTTGATCATCGAACACCCAATACTAATACCATCCTAATGCATTAGGAGCAATTTACAGAATTAACCTACAATTTACCAATTAACCTACAAACATGCACGTCTTTGGGATATGGGAGGAAACTGGAGCATCCGGAGAAAACCCACACAGGTCATGGGGAAAACGCAGAAGCTCCGTGCAGACAGCACCCGCAGTCTGGATCAAACCAGGGTCTCTGGCGCTGTGAGGGAGTAACTCTACTGCTTCGCCACAGTGGCACCACTAAGGAGCGAGGGCCAAGATTTAATACAAACCTGAGGGGCAACATTTTTACTCAGAAGGTAGTGGGTACATGGAACGAGCTGCTGGCGGAAGTTGTTGAAACATCACATTGGATATTCCAACTTTTCGACTTTCTCTTTCATCACTGCACCTGCAAAATATATGTTGTCACAAATTTGTGATGCTGATTATCATAGAATAAGTTATGGCAGGTGCTATAACAACATTGAAAAGATATTGGTACAGGCAAGGGGCAGCTTTTTAACACAGAGAATGGAAGGTATATGGAATGAGTTGCCAGAAGAGATAGTTCAGTCAGGAACCTTAAGAACATTTAAAAAATATTTGGACAGGTATATGCATCGGAAAGGTTAAGAGGGACACGGGCCAAACGTGGGTAAATGGGACTAGCATAGATAGGGCATCTTGGTCGACATGGATAGGTTGGGCTGCAGGGTTTGTTTCCATGCTGTCTGACTCTCTGATCCTAAGGCAAAGAAGCATCTTACAAACTCTGATAGTTAAGCTATTCATTTAGCTCTCCCGGGACTATAACTGGCTCTCTTATCCTCTGGTGAGATATGGGTTAATGGTTTCATGGGCTTATTAATATTCCATTGGTACCGGTGATGGTGGTGAGTTGAAGATAGGCTTAACCTCCCTGATCAATTCACTGAGAACTTCATTATAAATGATTACCACCTGAGCCCAGTACTTAGAATGTCATACTAACCTTTGAAGGTGGACCCTTCATGGAAATTTTACAATGATCTGCATCACAAATTAGCAACAACATAAATTTTGCAACGCGGAGATTAAAGAAAAAGTGGACAAACTGGAATAACCTACAGGATGTTTCACCGAGGCTCCAATGAGCGACAACCCACACAATGCTTTGACCAATGCTTTTAGTGTCATCTCAGGCTTTGACAAGCAGACATTGCTTATCCTTCACTGCCATTTACATGAAAGCAAAGCTCTGTAATCTTATAATTAGCTTTGTTGATGAATCTTTCAAATTGAATGAGTGTGGCATCTGGTATTCCGGGGTGAGACCTCAAGCAATGACTTCCCTGTCCAGACACGGTAAAATGCTAGCCATTTCAACTTCCCTTCCCATTCCCACACCGACTTTTCTGTCCTGGGCCTCCTCCATTGCCAGAGTGAGGACACACGCAAACAGCACCATATTTTGCTTGGGTAGCTTACACCCCAGCTGTATGAATATTGATTTCTCTACATTCAAGTAACCTTTACATTCCCACTCTATGCGTCCCTTCCCCCACCCTAGTCGTCCTGCTAGTTTATTTTAAGTCGAGTCAAGTCAAGAGAGTTTATTGTCATGTGCTCCGTTGCTCACATTATCCTATCACATCATATCACGATAGGAACAATGAATTCGTGATAGCTTCTGCAGCACAACAGAATATATTAAGCATAAGTACAGAATGGTTCAGTGTGTCTATATAGCATAGACCATATATATACACATAAATAAACAGATAAAGTGCAATAGGCTGTTATAGTTCAGAGTTTGTTTGATGGCGAGTTTAATAGCCTGATGGCTGTAGGGAAGAAGCTGTTCATGAACCTGGATGTACCAGATTTCAGGCTTCTGCACCTTCTACCTGATGGCAGCGGAGAGATAAGTGTGTGGCCAGGATGGTGTGGGTCCTTGATAATGCTGGCAGCCTTTTTGAGGCAGCGACTGTGATAGATGGCGGGGAGGTCAGAGCCGATGATGGACTGGGCAGTGGTCACAACTTTCTGCATTCTTTTCCGGTCCTGGATGCTCAAGTTGCCGAACCAAGCCACGATGCAACCGGTCAGCATGCTCTCTACTGTGCACCTGTAGAAGTTCGAGAGAGCCCTTTTTGACATACCGACTCTCCGTAATCTTCTCAGGAAGTAAAGGCGCTGATGTGCTTTCTTTATAATTGCATCAGTGTGCTGGGAGCAGGAGAGATCTTCGGAAATATGCACGCCCACAAATTTGAAGTTCTTGACCCTTTCCACCATTGACCCTGCTGTCTGCGTGGAGTGTGCACGTTCACTCTGTGACCACGTGGGTTTCCCCTGGGTGCTTTGGTTTCCCCCCCCCACAACCCAAAGACATGCAGGTGTGTTGCTTAGTTGGCTACTGTAAATTGTCCCTAGTGTGTAGGGAGTGGATGAGAAAATGGGACAACTCGTGTGAACGGTTGATCGATGGTTGGGTTGACTCGGTGGGCTGAAGGGCCCGTTTTCATGCTGTATCTCCAAAAAATACAAGCTAACGTATACAATCTTAACGATCTCCTAACCCACCTTACTGTGGCCCAGAGTGCAGAATATAGTGTTACAGTATTGTAGCAGAAGAGCTACAGAGGAAGTCCAGATAACAAATTTGAGATGAAAAAACATGCCCGCCATTCAGATAATTGACTAAATCATGCACTTTTGTGCAATGAAGCCATCCAACCTTTGCAATCATGAGAAGGGAACATGAGAAGGACGGCACAGTGGCGCAACAGTAGAGTTGCTGCCTTACCGTGCCAGAGACTCGGGTTAGATCCTGACTACGGGTGCTGTATGTACGGAATTTGTATGTTCTCCCCGTGACCCCGTGAATATTGTCCGGGTGCTCCAGTTTCCTCCCATGCTCCAAAATGTTCAGGTTTGTAGATTAATTGATTTTGTTAAAAAATTGTAAATTGTCTCTAGGATAGTGCTAGTGTACAGGGTGATCGCTGGTCGGCGTGGACTCAGCCGGATGATAATGGGTGATCTTTTAGAGGTGTACAAAATCATGAGAGGAATATATCGGATAAATGCACAGGATCTCTTGCCCAGGGTAGGGAATCGAGGTCCAGAGATCAAAGGTTTAAAGTGATGGGGGGGGGAAGATTTAATAGGAACCTGTGGGATACGTAACTATTTTATAAAATGTAGATTATATTTATTTATAATGCTATGATCTCTGTATGGAACATAGTATTATTAGTTACAATACTGTGTTCTATGCTCTATTTCTGGTAATGATAATCAATCTGAACCATTGATTCTGCCTCTCATTCCGCACATGATGTTTGACCTGCTGCATTCCCACTTATTAGTTATGTCTTTTTGATGGCTTCCAATTTGACAGGTAATGATACTGACAAATTAAACATAACTGATCCTGTAATTGGATAGAGGAAGACAATGCCCCAATGGGATTATGCTTGGAAAACAAACAAATTGCTGTTTGGTTCGTACAAAATTCTGCAGCACAATTTGCTTTTTCAATAGTAGCAGTGATGTGGACAAAGAAAAATTACAATCAAAATTTCATATTTTATCACCGTGGGGGAATCCCCAGCAGGGAGTTTAATAATTGCCAAAAAAAATAATCAAAAACAATTTAGCTAATTTAGGTAACTTTTCCCATTGGCTGTATGTTTTAAATGCCATGGTAACATACAGATGGTGTCTGTAAGTTGGGGAGGCTTCACACAGCAATTGGCTACTGCCTCATCAAAATGTAATTGCCTTAAATAAATATGAATCTAGTTTTCCAAAGGTTGAGAGAAATTTAAAGAGGTGACATGGGCATATAAATTACAATTACAGAAAAGAATGCACTAAACCTGTATATTCTTTGTCTTTTTAAGGGTTTACCTGTCTTCCTTTTGAATGAAGTGATTTTACTTTGGAGTCACGTGAGTGACTACGTGAAGAAGGCCGTCAGTCGTCATTACGTCTGAAGCATGCGCCAACGACGGACTGGCAGGCGCGATTGCGTCTCTCCAGCGGTAAGTTTTAAAAACCGAGGTAAGAGTTTAAACTAGTTACTTACGGTCGTTGCTTGGTTGGTTTCGGTTGTAAGTTCTTTCAACAGTACGAACCTACCATGTCGAAGGTGCGGGAACGGTCTGCGAAGCTGGCTACGGAACACCGCGGTGCTGTGGGTAGCGGACGGCTGTCCGAGTCACCTTCAAGGCCGCCGGTGTTGGAACCAGCGGCAGCAGACTTGGTGCTACAGGAAAGCACCGTGGCAGCTCCACCGGGGCGCGAAGCCACACACAAGTCTGCCAGACCCGTAGACTCAGATGAGTCCGGGCCGGAGGAATCACCTCCCACAATGGGAAGCATCTACGGACGTCTCTCCCAGATGGAGCACCTTTTGGAGAGATGCCTCCAGAATGATCTGCTCCAGAGGAGGAAGCAGTATCACGGCGGGTCTCCACGGGAGCTCGCGTTAGCAGCACCTTATTCAGGGCTGCGAAGTGTCTCCCTATCCATAGAGGGGAGTACACGGAGTCAGCAGTACCCTGGCTCAGGAGCATGGGGGGGGCCCCCCGGGGGGGGTGGGGAGGCACATCAGGGAATCACCCTGGGGACCTAGGGGCAACAGTGCCGTTATTGGCGTCCAGGTTTGCCATACCCACCCATACCGGAGAGGCTCTGGATGAAGAACTGGCCACCACCATTACCTATCTGGCCTCGCACCAGCTAAAAGACCAGGTAATGGAGGTGACTACGAGCCGATATAGCACCCCTGTCAACTGTGCCTCCCTCAGTGTGCCTGCTGTAAACCATGCCATCTGGGGCCATATTGGGCCAGGGGGGGTGGGGTGGCGGTAAGAGCCCAGGAAGTAAAGCTTCAGAAAAACATTACTGAAATACTGGCCTCATAGGTAATGGCTTTTGCCAGGTCTATTGATGGCGGGCCACTAACGGAGACACAACAGGATGCAGTGGGGCTCCTCTGCAATGCCTTATTTGAAATAAACCATCTGCGGCAGAGGTATAAGGACTGAACCCGAGGTTTGCGGTGCTGTGTAAAGCCAGCAATGTACAGCTGGAAAACTATTTGTTTGGGGCAGACCTGCCGAAGCAGGTACGAGAGCTGGATGACGAGGCCAAGACGCTCCGCCTCATGAGCCGAACTCCAACTCCACCCAGGGGCTCATCACTACGAGGGCATCCTTATGCCACCTTCCACAACAGGCGCAGCCAGCCTACAGAAGCATGGACAGAAGGCAGAGTCCAGCAGTCCCAGGGAGGGAGGCAGGAGCCCAGGACCACACAGGCGGTAACACCAAAGGTAGGACTTTCTAGTCCCTCGTGGGACAAATCACACACCTCAATTTACAAGTTGGGGGAAAGGTTAAAACATTTCATTGGGGGGGAATGAATGGACTTGGATTACTAGAGACCCGTTCATACTGCACATGTAGAAGGGTTTTAAAATTGAGTTCTTTCTTGCTCAGCACCACCCACTCAAATGTACAAACCGCACATATCTGTTCCCTCAACAGGAAAGGTTTGAGATACAGGCTGAAATTCAGGCTTTAAAAGCAAAAGGGGCGATTCAGAGGTCTCGCCCGGAATCACACCAATTCGTATTGAATATATTCCCTAAGCCAAAGAAACATGGAGGAAGTCGTATTATCCTAGACTTGACGGAACTCAATACCTATGTGCAGTATAAACATTTTTAAATGGACAACTTTGGTACAGCTATTCAGCTGGTCTCCAAAGGATGTTATATGGCTTGCATTGACCTAAAAGATGCTTATTACTCCATATCTATACACAGGGAACACAGGAGACAGTAAGATTTTATGAGGAGTTACGATGAGCGATTACAAGCCCACCGCTCCCAACCCTCATATTATCAAGTCATCTGGTAGTTCTAGTTCTTCTAATCTTACTATCTTTAGGTCAACTTCTTTTTATCTGTGAGTCCACACCGCTGCTTTGAAGATTGACGCGCATGACGACTGACGGCCTTCTTCACGTAATCGCTCATCGTAACTCCTCATAAAATCAAGATCAAACTTCAAACTGGTAAGCTCGTTTAATCTTACTATTATGTTTGATTCCTCCATTTCGTCTGACAACATGTTTCAGATATCGACCACTCTTTATGTGAGGAAATATATACTAGATCCTTTATAAAACTGAAGGGCCTGTCCCACTTTCGCGACCCAATTCACGACCTCTGCCGAGTTTGCCCTTGACTCATACTCGCAGCATGGTCGTCACGAGGTCATAGGAGGATGTAGGTAGGTCGTAGCAGGCCATGATGCTAGTCGTAGGTACTCGTGGCATCAAGTAGGTCAGGGCGTTTTTCTAGCCTGATGAAAAATGTCCATGAGTAAAAAAGATCATGAATTAAGTCGTGAAAGTGGGGCAGGCCCTTTAGATTTTACTAAAATATCGGTTAGCTATGCCCTTCTGTTTATAATGTGCAATGGAAACCTGGGGTACAAGCCCACAGATCTCTGAAAGTGGCAACACAAGCTGGTAGAGGGACAAAGGAGCAGACGGTGTGCTTATCTTCATTGGTTGATTATGTCAGGAAGTCGTGTTACAGCTTTATAAAATGTTGGCTTGGTTGCATTTGGAGTATTGTGTGCAGTTCTGATCACCCCACTACAGGAAGGATGTGGAGGGTTTTGGAGAGAATGCAGAAAAGATTTACCAAGACGCTGCAGGATTGGACAACCTTGGATTGTTTTCACTCGAGTGTTGGAGATTGATGGGTGACCTGAGAGAAGTATATAAAAGCATATGAAAGCAGAGATAGGGTGGACAGTCAGAGCCTTTTAACCAGGATGGAAATGTCCAAGGCCAGGTTGTGGCACAGTGGCGCTGTGGTAGAGTTGCCACACTACCAAAGTTATACAGGGTAAGAGCACATCTGGGATGCTGCGTAAAATGTTGTCACTTTATTTTGGGTGGGATGATAATGTGTTGAAAATAATTCAGAAACTTGAAGCACCAGAGACCCGGTTTCGATCCTGACTGCGGGTGCTGTCGGAACGGAGTTCGTACATTCTCCCTGTGACCACGTGTGTTTACTCCAGGCACTCCAGCTTCCTCACATAGTCCAAAGACATATGGGTTCGTAGGTTAAAATTGTCCCCGGTGTGTAGCATAGAACTAGTGTACGGATGATTGCTGGCCGGTGCAGACTCGGTGGGCCAAAAGGCCTGTTTCCACGCTGTTCCTCTAATTTAATCTAAAAAAAAATGCTGCCTTGGCATAGCTGCCAGTCTCACCGAGGTCACTCCCTCATCACCCCTGTCCCATCAGGCAAGAGATATAGAAGTTTGAAATCACATACCTCCAGTTTCAGGGACAGTTTCTTGCCCAGCTGTTAGCAGGCAACTGAACTGCCTCTCATCTGCTAGAACTGCCTCCCATCTACCTCATTGGACCTAATTGAATAATCTTTAATCGGATTTTATTTTGCATAAACTTCAGTGTTATATTTTACATAAATATTGTATCCTTTATCCCTCATCTGTGCACGGTGGATGGCTTGATTGTAATCATGGACAATTTTTCTTTGACTGGATAGCCCCCAAACAAAAGCTTTTCACTGCATCTCGGTACATGCGACAATCAAAAACTGAACTAAACTAATTGAAGCATAAATTCCCTTCTTCTATAGTCGATTCCCTAAGAAAGTTCCAAAGACTTAAAGTCATAAAAGAAAACCCATGAGAAGACTTCAGCAATCCAGAGATAGACAATAGACAATGGACAATCGGTGCAGGAGTAGGCCATTCGGCCCTTCGAGCCAGTACCATCATTCAATATGATCATGGCTGATCATCTACAATCCACTTCTCGCCATAGCCCCTGACTCTGCTATCTTTAAGAGCTCTATCTAATGGGCCTGTCCCACTTACGCGACTTTTTCGGCGACTGTCGGCACTCATCATAGGTCGTTGCAGGTCGCCAAAAATTTTCAACATGTTGAAAATTCAGCGGCGACCAGAAATACACTACAACCCTTTGGGCGATTGAGGAGACTACTCATGACCATACAGGTGACACCCAGGCGACATGTCGCGGGGTGAAGCCTGTATGGTCGTGAGTAGTCGCCCAAAGAGTCGTACCTTGTTCTGGTCGCTGCTGGATTTTTAACATGTTGAACTTTTTCGGCGACCTCCTGCGACGATGACGGGTGCCAACAAATCGCCGAAAAAATGGAGTAAGTGGGACAGGTCCATAACTCTCTCTTGAAAGCACCCAGAGAATTGGCCTCCACTGCCTTCTGAGACAGAGAATTCCACAGATTCACAACCCTCTGTGTGAAAATGTTTTTCCTCATCTCCGTTCTAAATGGCTTACCCCTTATTCTTAAACATCGGGAACATGTTTCCTGCCTCTAGCCAGTCCAAACCCTTAATAATCTTACATGTTTCAATAAGATCCCCTCTCATCCTTCTCAATTCCAGAGTATACAAGCCCAGTCTCTCCATTCTCTCAGCATATGACAGTCTTGTCATCCCAGGAATTAACCTCGTGAACCTACGCTGCACTTCCTCAATACCAACAGGCAGCATCTCTGGAGAGAAGGAATGGGTGACATTTCGGGTGAACCTTGTTAAGACTAGTTATGGATAAGGGAAACAAGAGATATACATGAACCATGACCTCAAGGTTCATGAACAGCTCTTCCCAGTAACCATCAGGTTCTTGAACCCTACACAACATTGACCTCAGCAACTATAATCTTCTCAGGACCGTGTCTTTGGTTGCACAATAGATTTTGTTGTTTGTCCTATTACCGGTAACGTTGTATAATGGTTATTATTTTTGTTTGCCTTCTATATATCATCTATGTGTTATTGCATTTACGGTTACGGTTAAGTTGCAGCAATTAAGAATTTCATTGTTCCATTGTTGGTACACATGATAATTAAACACTCTTGACTTAGTTTAGTTTAAGTTTTAGAGATACGGTGCGGAAACAGGCAGTTCGGCCCCACTGAGTCCACGCCGACCAGTGACACCAGTTCTGTCGTACACACTGGGGGCAATTTATAAAAGCCAATTAACCTACAAACTTGCACGTCTTTGGAATGTGGACCAGAACCGAAGAATGCCATAGAAAACATAGGGAGAACGTGCAAAGTCTGTACAAACGGCACCCGTAGTCAGGATCAAACCCCGGTCTCTGGCGCTGTAAAGATACAACTCTACCGCTGCTCCACAGTGATTCTTGGCTTCTCCATATGTGTGTCAAGAGTTGGGGAACTGCTGTGCAGAGGAGATGGCCCTGGCACACTTCCTATCAGACCTCTCAGTAGGGCTGGCGTATGATTCTGAGGAAGATGGTAAGTGGCTGTCTGATTTTACTTTATTGTACTCCACCTATTGATGGCCCCATTTTGTTCTGGTATTTTCTCACCTCCAGTCCCCCCCCCCCCCACCTCCACCTCTTTCTTTCAGTCAAAAGAAGGTTTTCATCCCAAAACGTCACCTAATCTTTTTCTCCAGAGGTGCTGCCCAACCCGCTGAGTTACTCCAGCATTTTGTATCTATCTTGTTCTTTCCAATTCTCTTCTACGATTTTTAGGAATCTTTAATTACTTTTACACCATTTTTTTAGCTGTTTCATTTACTTAACCCCATGCCTGGAGAGAATTTTTTGAAGATTTTTGAAGATTTTCATTAACAACTCGAGAAATAAAGCATGACATTTTCAGATAAGGTGCTTTGGACTAAAGGGGAAAAATCTCTACTGCAATATGTAAACAATTTACTGTTAGCGCATCATTTATTTTACAAAATGTGATTATAGACAAACAAACGCACACATATCCAAGATCAGACAGGGGGGGGGAGTGGTGGGGGAATGGGGGGAAAAGAGGGGGTGGGAAGAGGGGAAGAGGGGGTGGACAGGGGGAAGAGGAGGGGGGCGAGAGAGGTGGGGGGTAAGAGGGGTGGAGGTGAGGGGGGAGAGGAGGAGAGAGAGAGAGAGAGAGAGAGAGAGAGAGAGAGAGAGAGATGCCGGGGACAGGAAGGGAGGGGAGAGAGCGGAGGTGGGAGAGGAGGGAGCGAGGAGGAGGAGGAGGGGGGAGAGGAGGAGGAGAGGGGAAATGAGGAAGGGGGTATAGGAGGAATGGGGGTGTAGAGGAGGGGGGGAGAGGAGGAATGGAGCGGGGAGTGAGGTACATTAACCAAAGGACTGCGTATTCAGCGACTTCAATCCAGAGCCCGGGGGGGGGGGGGGGGGTAGGGCACATCACAGGGGAGGGCTCGTTCCAGAACGCAATACTCCCAGCTGGCGAGGAAGAGTGGGAGTGGTCGGGGGGGTGACATCATTCACAGCACATGGAACATACTGCAGGCAACGCGAAGCAGATCCATTGTGACGTTATCACGTCATCAGCCAAAGCAAGGCGGTTTTTCTTTCCAAGTTCTTTCATATAGTTGAACATATTGATTAATGACTCGAGAAATAACACATGAATTATTCAGGTAAGACGATTTTGGAATCCACGGGATAAGTCTTTACCAGAATATGTAAAAATGTTACTGTTAGAGCGTTGCTTTGTCGAGCATATGTGATTATACAAACACACACACACACACACACACACACACACACACACACACACACACACACACACACACACACACACACACACACACACACCCACACATTCCATGTTTTATAATTATAGAGCTATGATATGATTGAATTAATATCAAGAATTACAAATTCACATTTCAAAAATGGTTTCACAATTCAGTAGTACTGATTTTCAGTATTCCATACTGATATTTGAGAATACATGAGATTGCATGCAAAATGCTGATTTACAAAAATCCTGTTTCTGTGTAGTACGTCCTATTGCATATATGTGCGAAACACCGATTTCCCCAACAAAATACTGATTTTCAGCCATCAAGATACGGAAATGCTCGGTGAAACTTGGCAGTTCTGCAACTTGTCACAATCACATTGTGTTTGGGAATTCAAAATGTGATTTGTGATCTTGTTTATGAGTCATCATGGAACTAGAATTTGTTATAACAGTATGACAGTAAAATAGGTTAGTTTGAAAGCGATCATAGTAATGTAAATGCACCATTTAGTTTGACTTCAATTTTCACGATGGAAAGTGAAGTTGAAATAAATGTTGTATTTATATCACTATTTCATGTTGAAATTGATGTGATGTGAAGTTGTTGGGTCAGGATGACCATTAAAGATGCACTGCACACACTAACACAGTCTAACAGTAACAGGCAATCACATCAACACACAAAACATTTTCTAAAAAAGGTTACTTTACTGCACAAACTTACAGTATTTTATTGCAGTTTTTGCATGCTCCTTTATAACATTTTACATAACATTTCACAACAATACAAGTTGATTATTAAAACAAGGACAACTTCAATTCTTGATTAAGAAAAATGTATACAACAATGATCCCAATCATCCCATTCCACCCACTCATTACTCTTGACTCAACCAAAATGATTTCTGAAATATTGATCATAAATTTGGTCCAAAAATGCTCCAGGGGCAGGACCCCGGCCGCGGGAGACTTCGTGCTGCGCGCATATCATTTCACATAAAACTTTTGTAATCCTGTCATGCCACCCCCCTTTTTGAAAAGGTTCGTATGGGTTTGCAGACCTAGGTTCGTTTCTGACCTCTGGTGCTGTCTGTGTGGATTTTGCATGTTCTCCCTGTGGATTTCCACAGATTTCCATTGGGTGCTCCGATTTCCTCCTGCATCTCAAAGAAATGCAGATTTTGTAGGTTAATTGGCGTTTGTAAATTGCCCCTAGTGTGTGGGCTCATTGGGCCGAGGCGCTTGTTTCCATGCTGTATTTCTATACTAAACTAAACTAAGCTAAATTGAACTAAACTCAGCAGGTCAGGCAGCATCTGTGGATACGGAGGGGTGGTCTATGCTCAGAATGAGGACGGAACAACTGGAATTAGAAGAACAGATTAGACAGCTGGATTCAGAAAATGCGATAGATCCTTCTATGGATAAACATAATAAGATAGCAGTATTAACATTCAAGTTAAATTGAATTCTCTCCGCAACAGTTATCAGGCTATTTCAAATTACTAAACAAAAAAATGTTGAATTTGGCGACAAACCGCATAAACTTCTTGCATGTCAGTTGAGAAAAATGGAAAAGGATCATATTATTCAAAAAATTAGAGCAGAAAAGGTGAACTGTTTGCATTTCCTAAAGATATTAACGAAAGATTTGTACAATTCTATCTAAATTTACACACATCTAAAACTTCAGTAGCAACGATAAAAATTAAAAACTTCCTTGACAACTGTAATCTTCCGTCACTTAATGTGGTGGAACGCGAAGAATTAGCACAGATCACAATAAAATAAATCGAAGAGACTATTATTTCATTGAGGAATGGTAAAACACCAGGCCCAGATGGGTTTAGTAATGAATTTTATAAAAAATGTTACGATTTAATCTCCCCGCGTTTACAAGACCTTAATGAACACGCATTTAAAGAACAGATGCTACCACAAACCACAAGAACAGATGCTACCAGAATCCATAAACAACATCTATGTAAACCCAAAGAATTGGGGGATTGGCTCTCTCCAATTTGTTGTACTATTACTGGGCAACAAATATTAAAAACGTAATCTATTGGATGGACAACACATGCAACAAGTAAAATGGTTAATAATGGAGAGAGAAGATTGTTCGCCTTTTAATATAGGCGCGATTCTTCTCTCTCCAATAAATTTGAAGAAAACAGTATATGAGAAAAATCTGATTGTCCATAGTACCCTACGAATCTGGAAACAAGTGAAGTCAACCCTTAAACTGAGAAATGTATCTCTTCTCACACCAATTGTCAATAATCCCACGTTTAAGCCGTCTATTTTAGACAAGACGTTCACACACTGGGAAAGATTAGGAATTAACAAACTGGGAGATCTTTATGAGATGGGAACTCTTCTCTCATTTCAAGAATTACAGTTGAAATATCATCTGAAAGGTAGCCAATACTTTAGATATCTTCAAATACGAGTATCTGAAATCATATTCCCAAGACTATCAATATATGGTTCCACACATACTAGACGAATGTATGAAAGAAACTCAGATTCAAACAAGTTAATATCGTACCTTTATAATACCCTTTTAAATACACAAACCCCATCGTCGGAAATAATTAGACGAGCTAGGGAAGATGAACTCGGCCTAACAATTTTAAAAAACAGATGGGAGGAAAGTCTTCTATACTGTATATACACAACTGTTCTCTTAACGTTAGGCATTCGCTAATACAATTAAAAATACTGCACAGACTTTATTATTCAAAGTCTAAACTGAATAAGATCTTCCCAAATGTTTCTTCTATTTGGCATAAATGTCTCCTTCAGGAAACAACTATAACCCATTCTTTTGCCTCTTGTATAACATAATTTCTGGAGGGGAATTTTTGAAATTTTTCCTTCAGGAAGCAACTAAAACCCATTCTTTTGCCTCTTGTATAAAGTTACATAATTTCTTGAGGGGAATTTTTGTAATTTTTTCTAAAATACTTAAAATAAAATTGGATCCCGACACTGAATTGATCACTCTAGGTACGTCAGAAGCCTGTTCTGAGCTAACATTTTTTCAAGGATGTTTCTTTAATTATGGCCTGTTCGCGGCGAAAAAACTAATACTTAAATTTTGGAAAAACACATCAGTCCCTACTGTTAAGATGTGGATTACAAACATGTCAGAGACACTACATTTGGAAAATATTAGGCTTGTCTTGGCAGAAAAACCAGATCAATTTTTCAAGACACGGACACCCGTCACCAAATTCTTACAAGGATAGTATGGCGCAACACAACTTTGGATTTAAATCCAACTATGGGTTGGGTGAGGTGGGGGGGGGGGGGGGGGGGGGATGGGAGGCAGGTATATCTCCACTATTTTTCCCATTTTTTTAAATTCCCTTTTTTCCCCTCTACTCTCCTACATCTTTATTCACTCTTTGGCTACACTACTTTGGTAGTCTAGGGGTCCTATCTTTGTACCTCTCACTTTTTCTTTCTCTTGTTCTTTCTCTTTTCTTTAAAAAAAACAAAAAAAACGATACGCACAAGGTGGCACAGTGGTGCACACTTAGAGAGGTACAGTGGCGCAGTGATAGAGTTGCTGCCCTACAGCACCAGAGACCCAGGTTCGAACCTGACTGTGGGTATGAAGTTTATACATTCAACCTGTGATGCGTGGTTTTCTCTGGGTTCTCCGATTTCCCCTACATCCCAAAGGTTTAGAACTAATGTATGGGTGATCGCTAGTCGGTGTGGACTCGGTGGGCCAAAGGGCCTATTTGCACTAAACTGTTACTTACATTATCCATGAGATAAACAAGATTAATATATATTCATGTCACATTGCTGGAAAATGAAATAATGTGATTTGACCTTTTTAGCGGTGCTGAAACCTTTTTAGAGGCTGTTATACGTGTCAGTACTGATGAATAACATCACAAAAATAGGACTGGTTGTACCTTACAGAGACTAAATGTTGATGAAAAACTTGATTGATGTGTTTTCGGGAACTGACAGTATTTAGTTTACCAGTAATAAAAAAGTAAATAGCACCAAAGAAATATGTAAAGGACAAGTTTTGACATATAGACTTTAGAGATACAGCGTGGAAACAGTCTTTTCGACCCACCGAGTCCATGCCGATCAGTGATCATTAGTACACAGGGGAAAATGGAGGAGGACTGACCAAACTTTGTGCCTTCCACCACAGTGATGAATGCTGTGGTGGATGTTTGTGTTAAATTTTTATTGTGTATGGTGTGTTCTTTTTTTATTGTATCGCTGCTGGCAAATTAATTTCACTGCACTTTATGTGCAAGTGACAAATAAAACTTGACTTGACTTGATTAGTGGAGTGGGAGATTGCAACCCTCACGTGGTCCGCCCTGTTTCGACGAATGCAATCAACCCGGCATGCACAATCAAATAGAACAAGTTGTCGTACAACTTTAGGCTGTGCACGCCATACGCAAGCAGTAGAAGTACATTATCACTTTCCTACACACTAGTGATGCTTTACTATTTTACCAAAGCTAATTAACCTACAATCCTGTACGTCTTTCTAATGTGGGAGGAAACCGGAGCACCTGGAGAAAACCCATGAGGGCACATGGAGAAGATACAAACTCTGAACAGACAGCACCCACAGTCATGATCGAACTCAGGCCTCTGACGTTGTAAGGCAGCAACTCTACCGCTGCGCCACTGTGCTGTCCCTTTATTGATTTTGCCCTAATTCCAATGACTTTGCCCAAGCCCCCTCTCTTTAAACTCCCTCATTAATGTATCAAACAGTTATCTTTATCAACAACATCCTGCTTCACCATATCGGAGACATTTCTTTTGTCCTATCCATTCCTCCTCAACCTGCCCTACACCTTAAAATAAACGTTTTATTTCTTTGAGAAAAAAAAAATAGCATAAAGGACTGTCAGCTAAAGGTATGTCTGATCTTGTCCATTATAATCATGTGCTTAGTAAGAGAAACAGTGATACCACTGCCGCCTCAGAGCTGTTGCCTCATAGCACCACAGACCATAACCGTCCGAAGGGGCGTGCGATGGGTACGGTCGCACCCCCTTTTTTTTTCCAGAGTAAAGAGAAATCATGAGTGAAAAAAAAAAATTGGAGTGCAGTATTTTTTTATCTACATCAGGGCTGAGGGAGCCTTGCCTTTGGGCTCCTTGGCCCTCTTGCAGCCGTACAACCACTGGATGACCCTGGCATTGCGCTCGATGACCGAGAGGGTAGAGGGCGGTGGCGTGTTCTTTCCCCGGAGCGCTCGTTGCCGCTATCGCTGCTGCTGTGCCGGGACGGCTTGCTCTCCGAGTCTGGGCAGCTCACGCTGCGAAACTTGAGGCAAGGTTTTTGAAGGCGGCAAACATTTCCCTGGCCAGGTTCTCGATCACTTCAGGCTCGAGTCTGCAGTGCTCAAAGAACTGTCCAAGCCCAAGCAGGCCCGGGAGAAGTGGCAGCTGAGGTTGGATTGCGAGCGCCGGCCGCAATCTGCCTTCACCAACCCGCTGCTTGAGCGGCTCCTTGTGACGACCTGCTGATGCTTCTCGGGGCGCTGCTGGCTTGGTTACTTGTGACCCTGGGAAGCTGCTGGCATGGTGACTGGGGGGGGGGGGGGGGGGGGGAGAGGAGAGAGGCCGGGGGAGGGGAGAGGGGGGGAACTGAGGGGGGGTGAGAGGAGGGGGGAGAGGAGGTGGGGTAGAGGGGGGGAGAGGAGGGGGGAGGGGAAGGGAGAGGAGGGTGGAGAGGAGTGGGGAGGAAGGGAGGGGAGAGCGGGGGGGAGAGGAGGTGTGTCAGAGGATGGAGGGGGTAGCGGTGGGCAGCAGGGAGCGGGTGTCAACCAAAGGAGGGGGATAGGAGGAATGGGGGAGAGGAGGAGGGAGGGAGAGGAGGAAAGGAGCGGGGCGCGTTAACGAAAAGACTGCGTATTCAGTGGCTTCAATCCAGAGTCCTGGGGGGGAGGAGTCATCACAGGGGAGGGCTCCTTCCCGAACGCAATACTCCCTCGCTCCCAGCTGGCGAGGAAGAGCGGGAGTGGTCGGGGGGGGAGGTGGCGTCCCTCGCAGCACGTGGAACCTACCGCAGGCAACGCAAAGCAGATCCATTGTGACGTTATCATGTCATCAGTCAAAGCAAGACGTTTTTCTAAGTTCTTTCGTATTTTTGAACATATTGATTAATAACTCAAGAAATAACATGAATTTTTCAGGTGAGACGATTTCGAAGTCTACGGTGTAAATCTCTACCAGAATATGTAAATTTTTTACTGTTAGAGTGTCGTTTTGTCGAGATGATGTGATTATACACACGATCACACCCACACACACCCAAGATCAGAGTTTTATAATTATAGAGATATGATATGATTGAATTAAAATCAAGAATTATAAATTCACATTTCAAAAATGATTTCACAATCCAGTAATACCGATTTTCAGTATTCCATACTGATATTTGAGAATACACGAGGTTGCATGCAAAATCCTGTTTCTGTGTAGTATGTCCTATTGCATATATGTGAGAAACACAAATTTCCCCAACAAAATACTGATTTTCAGCCATCAAAATACGGAAATGCTGGGTGAAATGTGGCAGCTCTGCAATTTGTCACAATCACATTGTGTTTGGGAATTCAAAATGTGATTTGTGATCTTGTTTATGAGTCATCATGGAACTAGAATTTGTTATAATAGTATGACAGTAAAATAGGTTAGTTTGAAAGCGTTATAGTAATGTAAATGCACCATTTAGTTTGACTTCAATTTTCATGATGGAAATTGAAGTTGAAATAAATGTTGTATTTATATCACTATTTCATGTTGAAATTGATGTGATGTGAAGCTGTTGGGTCAGGATGACCATTAAAGGTGCATTGTACAACTAACACAGTTTAACTGTAACAAGGCAATCAAATCAACACACAAGACATTTTCTAAAAAAAAGGTTTACTGCAAAATCTTACAGTATTTTATTGCAGTTTTTGCATACTCCTTTATAACATTTTACATAACATTTCACAACAATACAAGTTGATTATTCAAACAAGGACAACTTCAATTCTTGATTAAGAAAAAAGTATACAACAATGACCCCAATCATCCCATTCCACCCACTCATTACTCTTGACTCAACCAAAATGATTTCTGAAATGTTAATCATAAATTTGGTGCAAAAATGCTCGAAAAATAAGGCTCAGAATGCACCAGAGAACATCTAATACCCCAGAGCTTCCAGGGCCCTTAGGCAGGCCCAGGACCCCGCCCGTGAGGGACTTTGCGCTGCTCGCACATTTTTTCACAAAACATTTTTGTAAACTTGTCATGCCACCCCCCCTTTTTTAAAACCTTCATACGGGTTTGCAGACCCGGGTTCACTTCTGACCTCTGGTGCTGTGTGTGTGGATTTTGCACGTTCTCCCTGTGGATGTCCACGGATTTCCATTGGGTGCTCCCTCCGGTTTCCTCCTGCATCTCAAAGAAATGCAGATTTTGTAGGTTAATTGGCTTTTGTAAATTGTCCCTAGTGTGTGGACTCATAGGGCTGAGGCGCTTGTTTCCATGCTGTATTTTTAAACTAAACTAAACTAAACTGAACTAAACTCAGCAGGTCGGGCAGCATCTGTGGATGCAGAGGGATGGTCTATGCTCAGAATGAGGCCCTGCATCAGGATTGAGAGTGTAGAGGGGACATAGGCAGTATACAGGTCAGAGGTGGAGAGGTGAAGCTGGAGCCAGCTGCAATTAGAGTCATAGAGTCATACAGCGTGGAAACAGGCCTCACGGCCCAACTTCCCCACACTGACCAACATGTCCCAGCTACACCAATCCCACCTGCCTCAGCTACGCCATCCTCAACCTATCACTATACCTCAGTGCTCATGGTGATAAATTAAATTGAACTAAACTAAACTAAACTAAACTAAACTAAACTAACTCCGCAGCATCTGTGGAGAAAATGAATAGATTACGTCTCAGGTCAGGACATCTTCAAGCCTACCCATTTTCTCCAGAGAAACTGCCTGACCCTCTGAGTAACACCAGCGTTTTATGTCTATCTTCTATCCATACATCCTGTCCAAACCAGCCTGCATCTTGAATCGGATCTTGCCTCAACCTTCCATGCTGGCAGGAGAATTAAGACAGCATTTCCAGTTTAACGGCATAGCTGAGACCTCTCATTTATGGCCCCATTAATTCTGCTTCATTTCATAATCTGTCCATAAACATAGAGTACTTTGTGAGTTCAAAATGTATTCCCACTTCTCTTTTGAGTATTTTTTTTTTAAATATATATTTTTATTAGAGTATGTAGGCAGTGACTTAGCAAACACATGTTATGATAGCAATATTTCGTGTACAACAGTCATACATTATTAATATTGTCAAGTGAATCATTTTGACTATAATAATTTTTTTTTTAAAGAGAGAAAAACAGAAAGAATAATAAAATAAAAATCAACATCAAAAAAGAAAATCATAAAGAATGGAATAATTTACTATTAATACATCATTGGAGATAAGATCAAGGAATATAGAATATAACTTTTCATCTAATCCTGAGTCCAAGTTTCAGTTAGGGTTCCCTGCCGAACCGATCTACCCTTTTAAGTAATCAATGAAAGAAGACCATATTCTAACGAAAACTTCTTGTTTGTCCATTCGGGCAAATCTGATTATTTCCAGCTGTGGGGTCTCCGACATTTCCGTAATCCACATTTTAATTGTGGGGGATATAGGGCCTTTTCAAAATTTTAATATTAATTTCTTCCCAATTATTATAGTGTAATCTAGGAAATTTCTTTGACTTGTTGTAAGAGTTAAACTTTGTTCTGATATTCCAAGTATTATTAATTTTGAGTCCGGATCCAGTTTAGTATTAATAACTTCAGAAGTTATTCTAAAAATCTCAATCCAGAAATTCTTAATTTTTATACAAATTGCAAAAGTATGTGTTAAATTAGCCTCTGGATGCTGACATTTATTGCAGAGTATTTATCTTTTGATTATTTAAGAATGGATTTGGAGGATTTAGTGCAACTCACTTCCAATTGAGTCCAGAATTAATTCCGCACAAATTTGCCTATGGAATGAAAGCAATTACATTAGAAGTAGTTCAACCAGAGGTTTCAAAAACTCAGTTTCCTCATAGGCCATCTGCAGAAGTTTTCAAATGACTCTGCAATTGTGGGCTTCATCAGTGAGGGGAGGGAAGCAGAATACAGAAGTGGAGTCACCAACTTTGTTGAGTGGTGTGGGCCGAATCACCTGCAGCTCAACACCGACAAGACTAAGGAGTTAATGGTGGACTTTAGGAGGGGAGGAACACTCCTGTCCCCTGTCCCTGTCCCCGTCAATGGTATTGATGTGCAGTTTATCAGGGAGTACAAATAACTTGGAGTTTACCCGGGCTGGTCCAGGAACGCTGAGGCCCTGTGCAAGAAGGGACAGAGCCGCCTGTACGTTTTGAGAAAGCTCCGCTCCTTCAACATGTCTGCAGTAAGATGCTGCAGATGTTCTACCAATTGGTGGTAGCCAGCCCCATCTGCTTCGCTGTCGTGTGCTGGGGCAACAGGGCGAAGGCTGCGGATGCCAATAGGATCAACAAACTCATCAGGAAGGCTGGCTCTGTACTGGGGGTGGAGTTGAAATCATGGGAGGTGATCTTGGATGGGAGGAAGCTCCTCAAACTGCGGAATATCCTGGATAAAACAGCTCACCCCCTCCATGACACACTGGTCAACCTGAGCAGGCCCTTCAGCACCAGACTGGTTCCACCGAGATGCAGGACAGAACGCCACAGGAAATCCTTCTTCCCTGTGGCTATCAAACTGTACAACTCCACCCCCCACCCCCCCACTTTAAAAATATCCATTGACTTGGCCCCCACAGCCGTCTGTGACAGAATTCCACTGGTTCACCGTCCTCTCTGAGGAAATTTCTCCTCATCTCCTTTCTAAAGGTACGTCTATTTATTCTGAGGCTATGGCCTCTAGTCCTAAACTCTACCACCAGTGAAACATCCTCTGCCACATTCACTATATCCAGGCTTTCACTATTCGGTTGGTTTCAATAAGGTGTCCCCTCATCCTTCTTCACTCCAGCGAGTACAGGCCCAGTGCCTTCAAATGCCCATCATATCTTAACCCAATTAATTCCTGGGATAATTCTCGTAAACCTCCTCTGGACCCTCTCAAATGCTAGCACATCCTTCCTCAGATACGGGGACCAATATACAGATGTTCTTGATTCACTCCAGAAACATTTCCGCTGTTTATTGCCTCCAAAAAAATGCAGCCTCCCCCCTCACTCAGAGCAGAAGTCACAGAATCCCTCCTGGCAATGCAGGAAATGGTGACTAGTTTCCTGTTGCCATGCCAACATTGTGGGAATGAAGGGAGGATGTAGGCATGTGAATGCCTACACCCTTTGTGTAATTATACAATATAGACAATGGAAATGTACAACTCTATCAATATTAATGGGACATAGTGTCTTGGATGTCATTCCCTTAATAAGACTCACAGTTCATTTCACATAGCTTTGTTATTGTTGCCCTGATTTAATTGTAATGCATTGCAAAGTTTGTCAGAAGTGCCAGTGATGCACATCAAGGCCCTGTGCGAATTACAATTGATCCATCCGAATGGTTTCGCTTTCTCTACTATAAACCGAATGATGAAATGAGATAAAGTTGTAATCTTTGCACAAACAGGGAATGTTAGTTGTCTGCCCATGTTGTTTTCTTGAGTGTGGGAGCAGTGTGGAATTTACATTACAGTCCAGCCTCATTATTACAAACCTCTTTAACGGATGCTAATATTGTCACATGTGCAAAGTGCTAACACAGTGAAATTATTTTTCCTACAAACAGTCCAGTAGAGTATTGCCATACCCCAATCCCTGATGAGCTAGTGTTCAGAAATAGTCTAAAAGATGTTAGACCTTACAGGGAACATGCCCTTTGCCCCACCTAGTCCGTGACGACCAGTGATCACCCCGTACACTAGCACTATCCTACACACTAGGGACTATACACAACTTTTTTAACTGAAACCAATTAACCTCCAAACCTCTACATCTTTGGAGTGTGGGAGGAAACCGGAGCACCCAGAGAAAACCCGTGGTCACATGTGGTCACAGGGAGAACACAGAAACTCCGTACAGATATCACCTGTAGTCAGGATCGAACTCACGGCTCTGGTGTTGTAAGGCAACAACTCTACTGCTGCACCACTGCGCCATCACAGTCCTTCAAGTCGTTTTCATAAAATGATGAATAGCGGAGAGAGGCCTGTGTTGATTCTTTAAATGGCTTTCCAATTAGTCCCACTCCCATGCTCTGTACTTGCAGATAGGTTGTCCAATAAAACATTAGACGCTAATTGTTTCTGAGCCTCTTCACACACATCTACCCATAATCTGTCGAGAGAAAGTTCCAGGCTCCAATGTTTTCGATAGCGCAATAAATCTTGTCCAAATTGGCTGTAGATGTTGAATAAATTACTGGATGAACTCAGCAGGTCAAGCAGCATCTGAGGAGGGAAAGAGAGGGGTGACATTCTGGGTCGAGGCCCTGCATCACAACTGAGTGTGGAGGGAAGATAGGTAGTATGGTAGCGAGAGGGAGGGGTGAGACGGCGGTTGGTAGCTGCTTGGTGGAACCAGATAAGGGAGGAGATCGAGAATGTACAGAAGGAGCCAGCTGTGGGGGGTGGGGGAAGAGGCAGATGGTTGTTGAGATAAAGACTGGCAGGTGATAGTTCGAAACACTAGAAGAGAGAATATTTTGGCACAAACAAAGCACTGCAGATGCTAGTCTATACCGAAGTTAGACACAAAGTGCCGGAGGAACTCAGCTGGTCAGGTAGCATCTCTGGAGAAAAAAGATGGGTGACGTTTAGGGTCGGGATCCTTCTTAGTTGGAGTCATGTAGGGGAGGGGAAGGGCAGGCATAGAGGCTGGGAGGTGATAGGTAGAACCAGGCAAGGGAAAGGGTGGCACTGTGGCGCAGAGGAGAGCTACTGCCTTGAGTACCCGGGTTCCATATTGACTACGGGTGCTGTGTGCACGGAGTTTGTACGTTCTCACTGTGATCTGCGTTGGTTTTCTCCAAGATCTTCGGTTTCCTCCCACACTCCAAAGACGTACAGGTTTGTAGGTTAATTGGTTTGGTATAAATGTGAGAATGTAAGAATTATCCCTAGTGCATGTAAGGTAGTGTTAATGTGTGGGGATCGCTGGTCGGCGTAGGCTCAGTCCGCCAACGGGCCTGTTTCCGTGCTGTATCTATAAACTGAAAGGATGATGGGCAGATAAAGAAGAGAGCATTGATGAACTGAGGGAGAAGAAACCCAAGTATGTAAGCATGTACTGTTGTTAAGGGGATATGAGCAGATGCAACCAGGTAAGGGAAGGTGATTAATCTAGTAACGAGGGTGGAAGAATGAAAAAGAAGAACGCTGAGTCCACCAACAATCACTCGTGCACTAGCACTATCCTACACACTAGGGACAAGTTACAGAGGTCAATTAACCTACAAACCTGCACGTCTTCAGAATCTGAGCAGAAACCGAAGCACCCGGAGAAAACCCAGGTGGTCACAGGGAGAACGTGCAAACTCTGTACAGACAGCGCCCGTAGTCAGGATCGAACCCGGGTCTCTGGTGCTGTGTAAGGCAGCAACTCTACCGCTGCACCACTGTGGATGTTGTGGACAGAGAGCAATGCTCTGCAAAGCATTCACATTGTCTACACTTGACCTCACCCATGCAGAGGAGGCCAGATGACATGGACTAAATGTAGTAGATGAGGTTAGAGGAGGTGCACGTCAGTTTGAGTCTGCTTTAGGCAGATGGCACACTTTTATCAACATTGCAAGAGATCTTCAGGAATTATGGGCTCATTTAAAAATTAAAACGAAATTTATGCTGAGCTTTAAAATAAAGTAGTATATAAATATAATTATTATATCTACTCTGAAGGAATCTGACAGTGCCAAACAGAGCTACTGTGTCTTGTAAAATTGTAGTGACAGCCTGAGGAATGAAACCAAGAGTTATTTTATTAAAAAGCAATTTCTTTGTTTAAACAAGCACAAGCTAGAGATTCTCATCTTGGAAGATTGTGGATTTTATATCTGTGATGATAGATTTAATGAAAGTCAGGTTGCAAAAAATAACATTTGCAGAAGCTAGAAATGTTAAATAAAGATAGAAAATGCTGGGAAACACTCAGCAGGCCAGGCAGCATCTGTGGAAATTCAGTCTGATGAAGGGTCCCAACACAAATCGTCATCTGTCCATTTCCCCCACATAGATGCTGCCTGGCCTGCTGAGTTTCTCGAGCACATTGGTTTCTGCTCAATAGAAGCAGTTGATGTTTCAGGTCTTGGATCCTGTATCATATCGCCCTCTCTTGCGGCTCCTAGACCCTTCTTCCACGTCACACAATCGCACCCGTTCTCATGGCCCTTTTCCATGCAGCCATTGGACCTTCCCTTCGTCCCAACCAATATCTAGAAGCTCAGACAATCCTTCCAGGTGAAACAGTATTTACAATCATAGATTCATACAAGCCTAAACATAATTGCCATATCTAACAGGTGGCTTACTAACCCGCCCGGTCCTCATACGGTATGGAGCTGCCTTATCAACCTTTTCCTCCAAAAAGTTGAGGGCACAGTTCAGTGAGCCCGATGGGGAGGCTATGGGGAGACACCGTAGGGGAACCCAAGGCAGACCATCGCGGGGGCACCGGAGAGCCGGTTACTAAAGGGGAAGTGGGGGCAGACCGATGCAGGGAGTGGACTGGACTGGCGGAGGCCGATGCTGTAACGGCTGGAACAGCGATCACTTTAAATTTGAGCGGTGGGGCATCAGGACCCTGGAGCGCCGGATGCCGTTCCTGCACAGGAAGGAGGTGTTGACGGTTGCGTCTATAGATGGTACCACCGGCATCGTCCAGGTAGGAACGTGGTTCCTTCGAGGGGCCATAAATGTACCCCAGTTTGGTATGTCCTTTGTCTGTCTGTAGTCGGACCACTTGGCCTTGAATGAGTGGCTTAAGTGGTTTGCTGGTCTTATCGTAATTTCGTTTCTGTGCGACTCAGTTAGACTGTACACGCATTTGTACTACAGCAGGGGTGACAACTTTAGGTTTTAGATGATCCTGGGTGATGGGCAAAGGAGGTTGTGTTCGGCGGTACATCAGGCGCTGGGCTGGAGAACCTAGAATGTTATCTCTTGCAATATTTCGTAGGTTCAATAGGTCCAGGTAGACATCATATATTGCCAGGTAGGAACGTTTCATGAGTTGTTTAGTGCTCCGAATGTCCATTGGACTGTGGGTATTCTGGGCTGCTGGTGACAAGTCAAAAGTTCCACCATTTTGCAAAGTCTTTAAAGCTCAGAATCCCTGCTGGGCATTAATGCATGCCATGATAGGGGTCTGGTTTATTTTGGGCGTGCTGTCCACAAACTCTGTTTGACGGAGAAACCAACACAGCAGATGCTATCCAACTATAAGGACTTGTTTGACGTCAAACTCGGCAAGCTACCAACAATATATAAAATCACTATTGATCATACGGTCACCCCGATTGTACGTGCACCTCACCGCGTCCCCCACGGCATGCGTGAGGGAATATACGATGAACTGAAATGCATGGTCTCTATCGGAGTTATTGCCGAGGTCAGCGAACCCTCAGACTGGGTCTCCACCATGGTCATCACCACCAAGAAAGACAAGAAGGAATTACGCATCTGCATCAATCCTAAAGATTTGAACACAGTAATTAAACGCCAACACTACCCGATGAGAACCACTGAAGACTAACAGCACAGATCAGTAATGCAACTGTGTTCTCAGTTCTAGATGCCAAAAGTTCCTTTTGGCAAATCCCACTTCTGACACCATGTAAAGAACTCAAATTCACACAGGTTGAAACACAAGCATCTTTATTGTTCAGGTCATGATCTTGTAAGCAGGTCATTACACGTTCACACTGCTACAGCTACTGGCAGGCAGTGGGCAAGTCCTTACACTATGAATGTTATAATTAGGTGGAATTATAATTAAGCATTCTAATTGGCTAACATGCAATAGCCAATCTACAATAGCCTTTTATGCCTAACAATTCAAATGTTCATCTCAACATTTCTTAAATGCTTCAACCCATGTTTGTGACCTGCCCATCTTTGGTTTAAGGTGAACCTCACTTTATTTCACAAAATTGTGACTGTAGTTCGGTTTCAGTTTGTTACGTTCCAGTTTGTTTCTGCATCATTTTGTTCCAACTGCTCATTCTTCAAAGTAATTGTTACCTTAACAATAGGTCATATCGCACACAATCCCTCTATTCTCTCCACCACCCCCTCCATTTCACTTAAAACACAATCTTGTATCTTCCTACTTCTCCAGTTTGGACGATGGCTCCTTGATCCAAAACATCAATTTATTTTTCTCTTCCCACTGGTGAGCAATTTTTGTCCTTCTCCCCGTCTTGTTTCAAACTTCCTACACCTGGATAATTGTTTCTCTCCAAACATTTTAAATCTAATTGAAGACACAAGGAACTGCAGATGCTGGTTTACAAAATAAGAAAGACACAAAATCCCGGAGGTATAAATCCCTACAGCGTCAAGACATCCCTCTTATTCAACTCTTTAATTGCAAGAACACTAGCCTTCCCAATGAAGGATCGAAAGTGCTGAAGTAACTCAGCAGGTCAGGCAGGATCTCTGGAGAACATGGATAGGTGACGTTTCCAGTCGTGACCCTTCTTCAGACTGACGTCTTAAGTCTGAAGACGGGCACAAAAAGTGCAAAAAGTGCAAAATTAAATCTGCAATTGCTGGTTTATACCGAAGATAGATACAAAATGCTGGAATAGCTCAGCCGGTCATGCAGCATCTCTGGAGAAAATGGATAAATGACGCTTCAGGTTAGGATCCTTCATTAACATAGACATAGAAACATAGAAATTAGGTGCAGGAGTAGGCCATTCAGCCCTTCGAGCCTGCACCGCCATTCAATATGATCATGGCTGATCATCCAACTCAGTATCCCGTACCTGCCTTCTCTCCATACCCTCTGATCCCCTTAGCCACAAGGGCCACATCCAACTCACTCTTAAATATAGCCAATGAACTGGCCTCAACTACCCTCTGTGGCAGAGAGTTCCAGAGACTCACCACTCTCTGTGTGAAAAAAGTCTTTCTCATCTCGGTCTTAAAGGATTTCCCCCTTATCCTTAAGCTGTGACCCCTTGTCCTGGACTTCCCCAACATCGGGAACAATCTTCCTGCATCTAGCCTGTCCAACCCCTTAAGAATTTTGTAAGTTTCTATAAGATCCCCTCTCAATCTCCTAAATTCCAGAGAGTATAAACTGAGTCTATCCAGTCTTTCTTCATAAGACAGTCCTGACATCCCAGGAATCAGTCTGGTGAACCTTCTCTGCACTCCCTCTATGGCAATAATGTCCTTCCTCAGATTTGGAGACCAAAACTGTACGCAATACTCCAGGTGTGGTCTCACCAAGACCCTGTACAACTGAAGTAGAACCTCCCTGCTCCTGTACTCAAATCCTTTTGCTATGAAAGCCAACATACCATTCGCTTTTTTCACTGCCTGCTGCACCTGCATGCCTACTTTCAATGACTGGTGTACCATGACACCCAGGTCTCGCTGCATCTCCCCTTTTCCTAATCGGCCACCATTTAAATAATAGTCTGCTTTCCTGTTTTTGCCACCAAAGTGGATAACCTCACATTTATCCACATTATACTGCATCTGCCAAACATTTGCCCACTCACCCAGCCTATCCAAGTCACCTTGCATCCTCCTCACAGCGAACACTGCCCCCCCAGCTTAGTGTCATCCGCAAACTTGGAGATATAGCCTTCAATTCCCTCATCCAGATCATTAATATATATTGTAAATAGCTGGGGTCCCAGCACTGAGCCCTGCGGTACCCCACTAGTCACTGCCTGCCATTGTGAAAAGGACCCGTTTACTCCTACTCTTTGCTTCCTGTTTGCCAGCCAGTTCTCTATCCACATCAATACTGAACCCCCTAATACCGTATGCTTTAAGTTTGTATACTAATCTCTTATGTGGGACCTTGTCGAAAGCCTTCTGGAAGTCCAGATATACCACATCCACTGGTTCTCCCTTATCCACGCTACTAGTTACATCCTCGAAAAATTCCACAAGATTCGTCAGACATGACTTACCTTTCGTAAATCCATGCTGACTTTGTCCAATGATTTCACCACTTTCCAAATGTGCTGCTATCCCATCTTTAATAACTGACTCTAGCAGTTTCCCCACTACCGATGTTAGACTAACTGGTCTGTAATTCCCCGTTTTCTCTCTCCCTCCCTTCTTAAAAAGAGGGGTTACATTTGCTACCCGCCAATCCTCAGGAACTACTCCAGAATCTAAAGAGTTTTGAAAGATTATCACTAATGCATCCACTATTTCCTGAGCTACTTCCTTAAGTACTCTGGGATGCAGCCTATCTGGCCCTGGGGATTTATCGGCCTTTAATCTATTCAATTTACCCAACACCACTTCCCGACTGACCTGGATTTCACTCAATTCCTCCTTTGACCCACAGTCCCCTGCTATTTCCGGCAGATTATTTATGTCTTCCTTAGTGAAGACGGAACCAAAGTAGTTATTCAATTGGTCCGCCATATCCTTGTTCCCCATGATCAACTCACCTGTTTCTGACTGCAAGGGACCTTCATTTGTTTTAACTAACCTCTTTCTCTTCACATATCTATAAAAACTTTTGCAGTCAGTTTTTATGTTCCCTGCCAGTTTTCTTTCATAATCTATTTTTCCTTTCCTAATTAAGCCCTTTGTCCTCCTCTGCTGGTCTCTGAATTTCTCCCAGTCCTCTGGTATGCTGCTTTTTCTGGCTACTTTGTACGCATCATCCTTTGCTTTGATACTATCCCTGATTTCCCTTGTTATCCACGGATGCACTACCTTCCCCGATTTATTCTTTTGCCAAACTGGGATGAACAATTTTTGTAGTTCATCCATGCAGTCTTTAAATGTCTTCCATTGTATATCCACCGTCAACCCTTTTAGAATTATTTGCCAGTCAATCTTGGCCAATTCACGTCTCATACCCTCAAAGTTACCTTTCTTTAAGTTCAGAACCATTGTTTCTGAATTAACAATGTCACTCTCCATCCTAATGAAGAACTCAACCATATTATGGTCACTCTTGCCCAAGGGGGCACGTACAACAAGACGGCTAACTACCCCTTCCTCATTACTCAAAACCCAGTCTAAAATAGCCTGCTCTCTCGTTGGTTCCTCTACATGTTGATTTAGATAACTATCCCATATACATTCCAAAAAATCCTCTTCCTCAGCACCCCTAATCCTCTTCCTCAGCACCCCTTAGACATCAGACATTAGAGATTAGATATCATCACCTATCCATGTTCTTCAGAGATGCTGCCTGACCCGCTGTGTTACTCCAACAAATTGTGTCTATCTTTGCTGGAGTAACTCAACAGGTCAGGCAACATCTCTAGAGCATTTCTTCAGAGATGCTGCCTGGCGGGGTGAGTTACCCCAGCACTATGTGTCTTTTTTTTGTAAACCAGCATCTGCAGTTTCTACATTCTTTTGAAAATATAATTAATTTTGTGCATGATCAGACACACCCACATTAATTTCAAGCAAACAAAGTCCCAAGGCAAATCTGCCAACTATTCAGTGGTCTGTCATCAGCTCAAAGGAATTACTTTCCCCACCCAAACGAACAACAGGGAAATCTTCCAACTCTCATTTCAAAGTATGCTCTGCAGAAACTGTAATCTCCATACGCAAGAGGGCAGTTGAAACCTCAATTTAGCATCTTTACCAAAGGCAACTGTTCTTTCTATCTTTCACTTAGTATTGCCTAGAAGAGTCTGCTATGACTATGATTCAGAAAAGATTTACGAGGATGTTGCCAGGACTAGAGGGTGTGAGGGGAGAGGTTGAGTAGCCTTGGAGTACAGGAGGATGATGGGTGATCTTATGGAGGTGTATAAAATCATGAGAGGAATAGATCGGGTAGATGCACAGAATCTCTTGCCCAGAGTAGGGGAATCGAGGACCAGAGGACATAAGTTCAAGGTGAAGGGGAAAAGATTTAATAGGAATCTGACGGGTAACTTTTTCACACAAAGGGTGGTGGGAAAAGGCTGCCAGAGGATGTAGTTGAGGCTGGGACTAGCCCAACATTTAAGAGACAGTTAGACATGTACATGGATAGGACAGTTTTGGAGGGATATGGACCAAGTATAGGCAGGTGGGACAAGTGTAGCTGGGACATGTTGGCCGGTGTGGGCAAGTTGGGCCAAAGGGCCTGTTTCCAGACTGTATCACTCCATGACTCTATGAATGTATGAGGCGTTGAACCTAGGGCCTGTAGTGCAGTCCCTTGTATCTCCACAATGCTAATCTAACTCATGGCTACATGAGGTTTATATCACTCCATTCCCTCTATTGTCTGTTAAGTACAAGTTCTCAACAAATAACTTTGTTAATACTGTTTATTTTTAACTGATGTTGTAGGGGAGTTTTTGCTGATGTCCTGACAATGTTTATTTTATATTTGGAGGCTGTGGAGGCCAGGTCAATGGATATTTTTAAGGTGGAGATTGACAGGTACCTGATTAGTATGGGTGTCAGGGTTATAGGTAGAAGGGAGAAGAATGGGGTTGAGAGGGTAACATACTGTGGATCAGCCATGATTGAATGGTGGAGTAGACTTGATGGGCGGAAGGTCTAATTCTGCTCCTAGAACCTATGAACCTATGCACCAAGTTTTAAATTGATTCAATTGATTGAAAGATACAGCATGGAATCAGGCCCTTTGGCCCACCGAGTTCATGCTGAACATCAATCACCCATTCACACTAGTTCTATGGTATCCCACTTTCACATCCACTCCCCACATGCTAGAGACAATTAATCTACAAACCAACAGGTCTTTGGGATGTGGGAGAAAACCAGAGCACCTGGAGGAAATGCAAGGAGTCACAGGAAGAATGTGCAAACTCCACACAGACAGCACCTGGGGTTAGGATGGAACTGAGGACTCTGGAGCTGTGAGTCGTCAGCGCGACCAGCTGTTCTGTCCATGGTCATTAATACCTGGCTGCTTAAAGGAGCCTGCTGTGTACAAATTCACTGCACTGTCCAGTCACAGTCCTACACAGCACAGCTGGGTACTGGGAAACGGTGGACAGGAGGAGAGGATAATTCACAGGGTGGCACAGTGGGGCAGCGGTAGAGTTGCTGCCTTACAGCGCCAGAGACCCGAGTTCAATCCTGACTGCAGGTGCTGTCTGTACGGAGTTTGTACGTTCTCCCTGTTACCATGTGGGTTTTCTCCAGGGGCTCTGGCTGCCTCCCACACACCACAGACATAACTGTAGCTTAATTGGCTTGGTAAAAATTGTAAATCGGTGCGTGTAGGATAATGCCAATGTGCAGGATGATCCCTGGTTGGCGCAGATGCGGTTTGGCCAAAGGGCTTGTTTCTGCGCTGTATCTCTGGAGTAAAATGATGGGACATCAAATGCAGTAACTATAATAACTGAAGTTAATCATTTTCAAATAACCATATGGGATTAACTGTTTAAAGTAAATAGAGGAAGGTATAATGCATTCTCAACCCTTTCAGCCCTTTTGAAGTCAGATCAATATTTAATTTCCGTGTGCATATATTTGACTTCAATAGGTATTCATGAGAACTCTGTGAGCCAGTGTGCAGCAGCTTAGAACTACTAAGAATGAGCGCACAACATATAACACAGCTGGTTGATATTTAGAGGCACTGAAGGAGAATTGGAAAGAGTGCAGCAAGGTTTTAAGAGGATGTTGCAAGGACTCAGGAAAGGTTGGGCAAGTTAGGACTTTATTCCTTGGAATGGAAGAGTTGAGGGTTCATTTTATAGAGGTTTGTAAAATCATGAGGGGAATAGATCGTGTTATGTTGGTCAGTGTGGGCAAGTTGGGTCGAAGGGCCTATTTCCATGCTGGGTCTGCCTTTACAAAGGAAATCCAGAAATGAAGGGGAAACAGGGCCTGGTGAGAGAGATTACATCTGTGCTAGTTAAACCTAGTGAAACAGATACCGAACAATTGAGATTTGTAAATAATCAGTTAGCAGTTTATCAGAGTTTTACTGTACTGTGTGTAATTCTGTTTGCTACACAACAGCCATAATGTGATTACATGGGAAAGGGTGTTGAGGAGATTCATCAGAATGTTACCTGGGATGTTACCTAAGCTCTCTGTCTCTAACATGCCCCTATCTATTCCCCAAAGTTGGCTTGCTAGTTTCTCTGTTCATATCCCTTCATTATCACCTCTTCCAACAAAGGCAACAATGGACCATTGTGGGCTCCACCTTTCCTGGGTCATCTGGTGCCGCCTGTGATTTGTTCTGAACCTTTTCATACCACTAGTTTCCCTCTCACTCCGACTCTACAGTCTGAAGAAGGGTGTCGACCGTAAACTTTACCTTTTCCTTTTCTCCAGAGATGCTGCCTGACCCATGAGTTACCCAGCTTTTTGTGTCTATCTTCGGTGTATACCCGCATCTGCAGTTCCTTCCTACACAAGTATATCAAGATAGTTCAAGCAAAGCTAATCACTGTAAGAGCCAATTATAAACCGAAACACAGGTCTGAGTTGGCAAAGGCATAGAAGGTTATGGACTGCCAGAAAATAGACCAGTATAGATAGGTACTAGATGGGCGGCATGGACATGGTATGGGCTGAAGTTCCTGTTCCTATTCTGACAATGAAAGATAAACTGTTTTCCCCCAAAGCACAGATTAGAAACAATTGCCAAAATAACCGCAGGTAACATGAAGACAAATGTGTCTACACAGATGTAGCTAGGGCCTAAAAAAAACACTGTATCGATTGTCAAACACACTCAAAGTACCCATAGTAAAGCAACTTGATCAATACACAGAAGGATAAGAAAAAGACAGGAAGAGGTCAGAACGGTATGTGGTACAGTTATTTAACATTGATCTGGCCACCACACATCTGAACCACTGATCCTGAGACCTGATTTCAAATCCCGCCAGCTGAGGAATTATAATAACTAAATAAATCTGGATTTTTTTTATTTAAGAAAGCTGATATGAATAATAATAAACAGGAAACTACTGAACTGCTGTATAAATCCAACTAGTTCATGAGTTCATAAGTTCAGACAGTATGTTACAGGAGCACAATTAGACCAATTTGGCCCATCAAGTCTACTCCGCCATGCATTTTGGCAGATCTATCATTTCTTCTCAACCCCATTTTCCTGCTTTCTCCCCAGTGACCCCTAACACCTGTACTAATCTATCAATCTCCGCCTTAAAAATATCCATTGACTTGGCCTCCGCAGCCTTCTGTGGCATGTGGTTCACCTGTGTCACGTCACCGCTAACCTCCACCAAAATAGATGGGAGGTCAGGACCTCTCCCTAGCTGGTGAGAGGACCATTCAGTTGCCTGGTAACAGCTGGGAAGAAACTATCGTTGAATCTGGAGGTATGCGTGGTCAAGCTTCTGTACCTTATGCCTGATAGGAGAGGGGAGAAGAGGGAGTGACCGGGTGAGTGGTGTGTGATTAGGAGAGATAGAGCAAGGCATTAGCTCAGGGGTGGGGAACCTTTTCAGGTTGGAATGCCACATTAAATTAACTGTAATCTAATAAAGCCGCATCCAAGAAACTTCAATTAGATATACTTCAAAATGTACATTATTTTGTAAAAATCTAACTACTATGTACTAATTTCAAAAAAATGAAAATAAATTGTTAATTCTAAAGTTAATTAACCTTTTAATGACTTTGTTGTGACTGCTTTTTGTGGGAAAGCATTTGAATATGTGGTTGCAACATGGAGGTACGCAGTTTCAGCTGATCTTCTAGATGGGTATCCATAATTTGTGACCTTAAGGGTGTCTTGATTTGGGTTAGGTAGGAGAATGTAGATTCGCAGGAATAAGTGGTTGAAAAGCAATAATAGTTTTTCCTGCATGTCAAAGTTAACGTACATTCTAGAGTTGCATTAAAACTAAATCATGAGCATAACACGTATTAAAATAGCCCTCATGACTTACTAATGTTTTAATTGTGGCCGTCATTCGGGGAGAATTATTTCGTTAAATATTCTTTTATACTTTGGTATTTTAAATACGTTTGTTTTAAGATTAAAATAGAAATAACTAGATTAAGTGGGACCTGTTGGGTCCCACCCATGTTCACACGGGAGGGCAGGTCCCCCAATGCAATATTCCACCTCTCCACCAATTCCAATATTGGTGTCACTGGATGGGGGGGAGGGGGGCTTTCTGGAGCGCGAGTATGGGTATTGTGGGC
The DNA here is from genome assembly GCA_035221665.1 of Okamejei kenojei. Taxonomy (NCBI): domain Eukaryota; kingdom Metazoa; phylum Chordata; class Chondrichthyes; order Rajiformes; family Rajidae; genus Okamejei; species Okamejei kenojei. The sequence goes on from CM069132.1 coordinate 22,757,562, forward strand.
TGAAGGGACTGGTTTCCAGAGGGCTAGTATGGACATTGTGGGCCAAATGCATTCTTGGGGTGACAGCTCAGTCACTCAAGCCTGATGTACTGGCAGCTCACTCACAGCTGGTGGGCGAGCAGTTGACTCACAGCTATTCCTAGAAATTCCATTTCAAGCAGGGTGCTAGGCCACCAAATTTAAATGCAGTTTCTTACCGCTTCAAGCAGGGTGCAAGGCCACCAAATTCAGGTGCTGTTTTGTACCACTTCAAGCAGGGTGCAAGACCACCAAACTCAAGTGCAGTTTCATACCACTTCAAGCAGGGTGCAAGGCCACCAAACTCAAGTGCAGTTTCATGCCACTTCAAGCAGGGTGCAAGGCCACCAAATGCTAGTGCTGTTTAATGCCTTTTCAAGCAGGGTGCAAAGCCACCAAATTCAAGTGCAGTTTCATACCACTTCAAGCAGGGTGCAAGACAACCAAATTGAAGTGCAGTCTCATACCATTTCAAGCAGGGTGCAAGACCACCCAATTCAAGTGCAGTTTCATACCATTTCATGCAGGGTGCGAGGCCACCACATTCAAATGCAGTTTCATACCATTTCAAGCAGGGTGAAACCACCATAAAACCACCATAAAACCACACAAAACACCACATAAACACCACACTCACAGTTCAGTAGACATTCAGTGTGTTCAGTTAATTCACGGCTCAGAGTCGTGACCTCTCCCTCCCCATCTTGCAGAGACTGAGCCACACCCACACTTCTGGGTTTTATAATCCCCCCTCCCACTGGAAGGGGCCTGGCCTTCATGGCATGATTGACAGGAGAGATATTCTCAACATTTTTTTAAACACTAATAACACTTATATTTTTCATTGATGGGAAGAATCCTCTGCACCAGATGAGCGGAGGGGGACTGAGTAAGATGGCCAAAAATCACGTAAGCCATAAGTGGTAACGTCTTATCTAAAATCAATATAGAGTGCAAACAGGAAGTTGTGCAGTTACCACCACCAACAACCATTTGTAGTGCAGCATTTCATTCCTTTTCAAATCACATTAAGGGCACTCACAGTTGAGTGCGACATGTGTTTAGTGTTATTCACAGCTCAGAGAGACGTGACCCTCTCGCTTCCTCCATCTTGCAGAGACTGAGTGGGGCACAACACTTCTGGGTTTTATAGTCCCTCCCCCCTCCCACCAGCAGGGGCAGCAGAGTGAATGTCAACATATTTTAAACATTAATAAATCTTTTATTTTTCATTAATGGGAAAATTGCTCTTGTCCTCCTCAGTGGAGGGGGACTCTGAGCAAGATGGCCAAAAATCACAGCCGTAAGTGGCAGCGTTTTTTCAAAAATCATTAAACAGAAAAACAGGAAGTGGTCAAGATCTTACTGTTAGTAATATAGATAAAAGTTGAACAAAAGCATATTAATAACAATAAAAGGGTTTGATCTACAAAATTTGCATTCATTCAAAAGGCCTTAAGGCCGCAGGTTCCCCAGCCCTGCATTACACATGCTCACTGTCCAGCAGGCAGGTAGAGAATCCACAGTGGAGGAGCAACAAGTCAAAAATCCAGCCATGAGTGTTTTATTGTCATACGTCTCAGATAGAACAATTACATTTTCACTTATTGTAGGCTGTAGTGTTTAATAGTCTGGTGGTTGCAGGGTAGAAGCTCCTGTGCCTTCAGGAGCTTCAATAAGGCTCCTTATTGCCTTCTTCCTGATGGCAGGGGTAAAATGAGTTTGTGGCCAGGGTGGTATGGGTCTCTGATGATAACGCCCACAATAATCCATTAGTCAGGTCCCAGATCCACATGGGAAGAGCAGAGAACAAGTACCCTATTTTATACCATCATTAAGAGATTAGTGTGCAAACTTAAAGCACACGGTATTGGGGGTTCAGTATTGATGTGGATAGAGAACTGGCTGGCAGACAGGAAGCAAAGAGTAGGAGTAAACGGGTCCTTTTCAGAATGGCAAGCAGTGACTAGTGGGGTACCGCAAGGCTCGGTGCTGGGACTCCAGTGATTTACAATATATATTAATGATTTGGATGAGGGAATTGAATGCAACATCTCCAAGTTTGCGGATGACACGAAGCTGGGGGGCAGTGTTAGCTGTGAGGAGGATGCTAGGAGGCTGCAAGGTGACTTGGATAGGTTGGGTGAGTGGGCAAATGCATGGCAGATGCAGTATAATATGAATAAAAAAGGGAGTTCTACTCATTGCATGTTGTACAGGGTCTTGGTGAAACCACACCTGGAGTATTGCGTACAGTTTAGGTCTGAGGAAAGACATTCTTGCCATAGAGGGAGTACAGAGAAGGTTCACCAGACTGATTTGTGGGATGTCAGGACTTCCATATGAAGAGATACTGGATAGACTCGGCATGTACTCACTAGAATTTAGAAGATTGAGGGGGGATCTTATAGAAACTTACAAAATTCTTAAAGGGTTGGACAGGCTAGATGCAGGAAGATTGTTCCCGATGTTGGGAAGTCCAGAACAAGGGGTCACAGTTTAAGGATAAGGGGGAAGCCTTTTAGGACCAAGCTGAGAAAAACATTTTTCACGCAGAGAGTGGTGAATCTGTGGAATTCTCTGCCACAGAAGGTAGTTGAGGCCTGTTCATTGGCTATATTTAAGAGGGAGTTAGATGTGGCCCTTGTGGCTAAGGAGATCAGGAGGTATGGAGAGAAGGCAGGTACGGGGTACTGAGTTGGATGATCAGCCATGATCATATTGAATGGTGGTGCAGGCTCGAAGGGCCGAATGGCCTACTCCTGCACCTATTTTCTATGTTTTCTATGTTCTATTATATACCATCATTTTATACCAATAGTACCTGATCCATCAGTCTCCAGCCTTCTGTCCTCTTTGTTCAATACTTCCACCAATAAAGACCAAAATCATCCAGGCTTTCTTAACTGTAATGACTGCACTGCCTCCATCAAGATTCTTTAAGCCCTCTATCTCATTGCAGCACAATGGCGCAGTAGTAGAGTTGCTGCCTTACAGCTCGAGAGGCCCAGGTTCAACCCTGACTACGGGTGCTGTCTGTACGTTCTCCCCGTGACCGCTTAAGTTTCCTCCGGGTGCTCCGGTTTCCACCCACATTCCAAATATGTGCAGGTTTGTTGGTTAATTGGCTTCTGCAAATTATTCCCAGTGTGTAGGATAGAACTAGTGCAAAGGTAATCACCACCAACAACCATTTGCAGTGCAGCATTTCAATGCAGTTACCACCACCACCACCAACAACCATTTGCAGTGCAACATTGCAAAACAGTTACCACCACCACCACCAACAACCGTTTGCAGTGCAGCATTTCAAAGCAGTTACCACCACCACCACCAACAACCATTTCCAGTGTAGCATTCCATAGCAGTTACCACCACCACCACCAACAACTATTTGCAGTGCAGCATTTCAAAGCAGTTACCACCACCAACAACAACTATTTGCAGTGCAGCATTTCAAAGCAGTTACCACCACCACCAACAACCATTTGCAGTGCAGCATTTCAAATCAGCTCCGGTTTCCAACCACATTCCAAAGATGTGCAGGTGTGTTAGTTAATTGGCTTCTGTAAATTATTCCCAGTGTGCAGGATAGAACTAGTGCACAGGTGGTCACTGGTCGGCGCGGACCTGTTGGACCGATGGTCCTGTTTCCACGTTGTATCCCAAAAGTCTTTAAAGTCTGAAGTCTAAAAGTTGCCATGTTTCCAGCACCATTCGGTATCCTTCAGATTTCTCCACACAGCTCCTGAGTTCAAGATTGAACCTGGGTCTCTGGCACCATGAAGCAGCAACTCTACCAGCTGTGCCACTGCAGCCAATATTTTCACGACGTTTCTGGCGCCATCTTGATTCCTTCAATTTTCAAATTTCTTAAAAATATAGAGTCTTACCGTGGCATTGATGGCTCATTGCCCCGGCAACATAAGCATCTCTGAAATGTGGGAGGAGATCGGAGGACTCAGGGGAAATGCATGTGGTTGCAGGGAGATTGTGTAAACTCCACAAAGACAGCACCCGGAGGTCAGGGTTAAATGCGCATCCCCAATGCTCTGAGGCAGAGGCTCTACCAGCTATGCCACTGTTTGTTAAAGTCAGGCCTCATACCAAGCCGACCTCCCGGTGGCTCAGCACTTCAACTCCCCCTCCCATTCCGTATCCGACCTCTGGGTCCTGGGCCTCCTCCATGGCCAGAGTGAGCAACACCGCAAGTTGGAGGAACAGCACCTCATATTCCGCTTGGGAAGTCTGCATCCTTTGGGCCTGAACATTGAATTTTTTCAATTCTGTTAACCCTTGCTGTCTCCTCCCCTTCCCACCTCTCCCTCAGCCCTCAGGCCCTGGCATTCCCTCTCTCTCTATCTCCCTCCCCCACCCCAGTCGCACCAACTTCTCATTTTCACACCACAAACAGCTTACAATGGCTTGTTCCCTTTATCATTGATACTTTTTTGCATATTCATTGTTCTTTATCTCTCCACATCACCGTCTATATCTCTCGTTTCCCTGATCCCTGACCAGTCTGAAGAAGGGTCTCGACCTGAAACGTCGCCTATCTCCTTCGCTCCTTAGATGCTGCTGCACCCGCTGAGTTTCTCCAGCCTTTTGTGTACCCTCAGTAACATCAACTGAGTCTGACTATCCCATATAGGAGAGAGTTTCCGCCAGCTTTGGTCGAGTGTCCTTGCACTCACATCTTAAATTTTTGAAGATTCAACAAAGATAAATTAGACCTGTGGCTCCTTGTGCAAGGTCATTTAGATTAGTCTGAAGCTTGAGTTCCCGAATATCTGTGAAAGATTGCCCACTGCACCAGTTACTCTCTCTGCCGATGATAAATGGAGTATAATGGGCATCTAGGATTGATTGCAAGCTGACGGCTCATACATCATTTGGAGCTGAAGATGCGTTTTTAGACTTGAAGTAATGCAGTTTTTTTTATATTACACAAAAATTGTCAACATTGACTTTGAGCTGGTTTGGTGGCAGAAACTAGCAACACAGTAGTGCAGTGGTAGAGTTGCTGCCACACAGCTTCAGACCCTGGTTTAATCCTGACTATGGGTACTGCAGCGAAAACACACACGGTCAGAGGGAGAAGGTATAAATTCCGTACAGTCAGCATCCATAGTCAGGATCGAACCTGGGTCTCTGGGGTTGTGAGGCCGCAACACTATCGCTGCGTCACTGTGCCGCCCTTACTGTCTTTCCCAACTAACCCACCGCTGGGGCACTATGGGGCTGTCAATAAATGCTGGCCATTTCCAGCCATTTGCACATTGATTGATTGAAAGATACAGCATGGAAACATGACTTTGGCCCATCGAGTCCTTGATCACCCATTCACACTAGTTCTACTTTATCCCACTTGCACATTCACTCCCTACACACTGGAGGCAATTTATATAGGCTAATTATCTACAAACCCGCACATCTTTGGAATTAGGGAGGAAACCAGAGCACCCGGATGTAACCCGCACGGTCACAGAGAGAAGGTGCAAACTCCACGTAGACAGCACCTGAGGCCATGAGTGAACCCGTGACTCTGGTGCTGTGTAGCAGCAGCTCTACCAGCCGCGCCACACTGTCGCCCATATTTTCACGATGCTTCTGCCGCCAACTTGTGTCCTTCAAGTTTCAAAGTTGTTAAATATGTAGAGTCTTTCCGTGGCATTGAAGGCTCGCTGCCCTGGCAACCGAAGCAGCTGAAATGTGGAAGGAGATTGGAATACCTGGGGAAACCCATGTGGTCGCAGGGAGATCGTGAAAGAGAAACGAACTGTGTGATACATCACAAGATGGAACGTAAACTTTTGGATCATCTGTAAACAGCAGGAGGTTGCTGATTAGCAGTGCTTTTTTGTGCTGGTATAGTCCTCCGTGGATTGTCATCTTGTCGTGGTGGAGAAGCTTGTGTGGTCTTGAGATCCTGAGAGCGATGCCGTCTGGAGCTATGCTCCTGGTAGGGCCACTCATGGCGGTAAGGTCGAGGGGGAGGTCTCTGACAAAGAGCAATCCTACCAAGACCTCAACGGTGGAACAGGCGGAGGATGATGGCTGACCCTAGTGGAGGGTCACAACGGCTGGGAAGGCGGATGAAGGCTGCAGCAGAAAAGGGTCTCCGGTCGTCTTGGACTCCATGCCACTGGATCCTGACCCAGATCTGTCAAGGACCGTGGGGTGGCTGTCTGTGCACCAGTCTCCCCACGTTAAACAAAGTCACGCACAGGCGTCCTCCATATAGGGAATAATACCCCGGAGACACCCATAGTCAGCCCTGACCGAAGGGGGTCTAAGAGGAGGAAAAAGAAGAAGATGACCTCTAAAAAGTTAAAAACTAGATTTTCGTTTCTTCAAAATGTTTTATATTACAAAAAGATCACTACATTTTTCAAAATAATGTTAATTAAATGAGGCATACTCTTAAACAGCTTTTCAGGTGATGATCCTCCATAAACATTAACACCAAGGAATGAAATGTATATTGGCACATTTTGTCGACAAGAAAAGCATTGCTGATAAGGAATCGAGACCCGGTTACTTGGGAAGAGTCTGCCCTGGAAGCACAACATAATAAATTTGAATACATTTTATTAGCCAAGTATGCGGTCCTTGAGATTTCCGGCTTTTCTCTCTCCTGAATAGCTTTTCCACCTCCTCAACTACTATTGTTAGTGATGGAGATGTAGCCAGACTGATGTTGAGCAGCAAGGAGGCGATGGGTAGTGGACAAGGGCCAAGTCTTTGCAGACTGGAGTCAGGCTGTAAGTGGGTGTGAAGTGGTGCTTGGGGAGGAGTGGGTGGGGAAGGGCCCAGTCTTTGCAGACTGGAGTCAGGCTGTAAGGAGGTGCGGTGGTGAATGGGGAGGAGTGGGTGGGGGAGGGAGGGAGGGAGGGAGCGGGTACAGGGGCTATGTTTCTGTCTGTCGACCCTGGAGTAGAACTCGTTCAGGTCATTGGTCAGCTGACGATTGTCCAAGGAGCGGGGGGGATTTCCTCTTGTAGCTGGTGATTTCTTGCAAGCCCTTCCACACTGAAGAAGAGTAATTAGCTGAGAACTTGCTCTTCAACTTCTCAGAGTACCTTTCCTTGGCCGTTCTGATTCCTCTTCTCAGCTGATACTTGCCCTACTGTAGAGGTCTGCACCCCCGCTCCTGTACGCCTCATCTTTAGACTGGCGAAGTGGTCTGAATTCCACTGTAAACCAATGTTATTGTCATTGTTGAACTTGATCCGGGTCCTAGTGGGAATGCAACTGTCTTCACAAGAGCTGACATTGATGTCACGGTGTCTGTATTTTCATCGAGGCTTGTGGTTGCTTCCCTGAACACATTCCAATCAGTGCAGCGAAAGCAGGACTGTAGGTTTTCAATGCCCTCGCTTGTCCACTTTTTCACTGTTGTGACCACAGGCTTAGCAGATTTTAATTTCTGCCTGTAGGTCGAAATAAGGTGAACTAAACAATGATCAGAAAGTCCCACAGCCGCACGGGGAACAGAGCAATATGCGTTCTTAATTGTAGTGCAACGATGATCAAGAGTGTTCTCTCCCCCAAGACAATGACCATGGAGTCCGGGAAGTCACTCTCAACTTTCATTACCTGGTCAGCGAGTTGCGTTTACTGGTAAATTCCCTCAGAGAATAAAAGGGTTTGCAATTGATAAAAAAAGATTCCAGATTAGGAGAGCAGAAGTTAGACAGTACCTTGATGTCACTGCACCAGCCCTGGTTAGTACAGAAGCATATTCCACTGCCTCTTGATTTCCCCACTGCCTCTGGTTCGCGGTCCGATCTGTGTAGTTGAAAGCCAGCCAGTTGCAGCGCATTGTCCGGGGTCTACTCACACAGCCAGGTCTCAGTGATGCACAGGGCAGCGGCAGGAGAGAAGTCCTTATTTGTTTGGCACAGGAGTTGCAGTTCGTCCACTTTGTTGTTGAGAGAACATAGATTTGCAAGGAATATACTCGGGAGCGGTGTGCGTAATCCTCATCGCCGGAGTCGGAAAAGTGCTCCAGAGTGCTTCCCTCGGGTCCTCCTCCATCTCAAGACCTTGAACACAGCCACAGCCCTGCTGACGAGTATGTCCACATAATCCAGCGAGTGAGAGGAATCCGGAACAATGTTTGGAGGTACCGAATACCTGATGTTAATGAGTACCTCTCTTATGAAAGTGATCTTTGTGGGATTCTCACAAACGACATAAACAATCAAACACAGACAAAACAGCAAGGAGCAGAATACGGTGGCAGCTATCGTCGGCGCCACAGGAAGCAGGAAACCTGCCCACTTACTGCTCTGGTTGGCAAGAGATGTTTTTCGCATAGAGAGTAGTGGTTATCTGGAATGATCTGCCAGAGGAGGTGGTGGAGACAATACAAATATAACCATAAGAGCATAAGACATAGGAGCAGGGACTCTGGAATCTGCTCCGCCATTTGATCATGGCTGATCCATTTTTCCCCCTCAACCTCATTCTCCTGCCATCTCCCTGTAACCTATGATGTTTAAAAGGCACGGACAAATAGTGGATAGAGTCATAGTCATAGAGTCATAGAATGATACAGTGTGGAAACAGGGCCTTTGGCTCATCTTGCCTACGCTGGCCAACAATGTCCCACCTACACTAGTCCCACTTGCCTGTGCTTGGTCCATATCCCTCCAAACCTGTCCTATCCATGTACCTGTTTAACTGTTTCTCAAAACGATGGGATAGTCCCAGCCTTAATTTTCAACCTCCTCTGGCAACTTGTTCCATACACCCACCAGCCTTTGTGTAAAAAAGTTACCCCTCGGATTCCTATTAAATCTTTTCCCCTTCACCTTGAACCTCTGTCTTCTGGCCCTCGATTCCCCTACTCGGGGCAAAAGATTCTGTGCATCTACCCGAACTATTGATGACAAACAGTAATGAGCGCAGCACCGAACCTTGAAGCACACCACTGGTCACAGGCTTCCAGTCCGAGAAGCAATCTTCCACCATCAGAAGGGAGTAGACATCTGTGGGCCTAATGCAGGCACAATGGGACTACTGTGGATAGACATCAGCGTCAGCGTCAGATTCCTATCATACTGCTGCCCCTGTATTGGTTCACATTAGAGTCATAGAGTCATACAGTGTGGAAACAAGCCCTTCGGCCCAACTTGCCCATGCCGATCAACATGCCACATCTACACTAGTCCCACCTGCCTGTGTTTGGCCCATATCCCTTTAATCTATCCTATCCATGTACATGTCTAAATGTTTCTTAAAAGTTGCGATAGTGCCTGCCTCAACTACCTCCTCCTGCAGTTCGTTCCATACACCCACCAACCATTGTGTAAAAAAAGTTACCCCTAAGATTCCTATTAAATCTTTCCTCCCCTCACCTTGAACCTAAGTCTTCTGGTACACTTCAATAAGATCACCCCTCATCCTCCTGCGCTCCAAGGAATAATGTCTTAAATTGCTCAACCTCTCTCTTTAGCTCAGGTCCTCAAGTCCTGGCAACATTCTTGTAAATCTTTTCTGCCCCTTTTCCAGCTTGACAACATATTTCCTCTAACATGGTGACCAAAACTGAACACAATACTCTAAATGTGGCCTCACCACTGTCTTATATAATTGCAACATGACCTCCCAACATTCAAAACCTTTTAACAAAAATTATGAAAGGCATAGATAGGGTAGTCAGGGGGCTTAGCTATTAGATGAGATGGGGAAAGTTTAATGGAGATGTGTGGGGTGAGTCATAGTTATAAAGTCACACAGTACTGAAACAGACCCTTTGGCTCAACATTATTAGTCTTGCAGCTGACTGCAAACTCCTGGCGTATTTGCTCTCCGAACAAGATGATCGTCCCTTTTTTATTTCTTAGCTGCACCCATATAGCTTCACTGAACAAACTATCAAGGCCACCAGGGCCTTTTCCTACCATGTTCCTTGATCACCTGCAGTCCATGAGATATTTGCAATACTGCAAAGACTGATGAAACATATTGGTTTAAATTATCTTCCATTTCCTTATTTCCCTTTATCAATTCCACAGCCTTTCTCACGAGTGAACCCAGCCTTACCTTAGCTAGCCCCTTCCTTTTTATATATCGATAGAAGCCCTTGCTGTTTGTTTTTGATATTGCCTGCTTATTTTCGTAATCAATTTCCCCCCTCCTTTAATCTCCTGCTCTGGTTTCTAAAACAAATCCCAAAATTCCAACGTTTATCAAATATTGATTGTCATTCATGAATTTATATTGGCACAGCTCAAACTCATTATTATTGTTTTAGTACCCTAATATTTCTTACTTAATTTTCGATTCCAGAATTTTTCATTGATGCCAATGGATTGAAAATTTGAACCTTTGAAAGGAATAACTGGTCACCGATAACTGTCTACACCTAAATGCCATTTTGAAAACCACATCACAGGCATTTGTTTTTGACATGGTTTTTACGGCAAAGATGCAACATTAATGCTCAATTAGCCAATAAACTACACCACACATTTAAATAAAATGGGAAACGGCAATTATAAGACGTTTAAATGTTCTCACATTATTCAATATGGAATTACAATGCAAGGTTGTGTTCCAGTTATCAAACATTGAACATGACAGTTTTGAGCTTGGGCTCACAATGAAGCAAAAAAAAAAATCAGTAGTTAAGTAAGTTCACAAATTAATAACAAAAAAAAATGCTGTGGAATTTTTGCAGTGGACAGCATCTCAAATATAGTTATGATAGGCGGACGTTCTTAAAGACAGAATTCTTTACAACTACATCCACCCTGTCTGCAGAAAGAAAATAACCTAATTACTGCAGTTATATTTTAGTGCCTAACTTCTGAACTAATTAGGTATCAGTTTTGACTCATTATAAGCTCGGTCCCTTCTGAGGCAGAAGACTGTGTTCGCATCATCCATTCCAGAGACAGAAGGCAGATGTGCACTGGTGCAGGTGCTGCCTTTTGGATGAAAGTGCATCTTCTCAGCTGGTGGAAAGGAGCCCAGGGCAAGATTCGAACAAGGGCTGAGGTACTTCATCTGACATAGCGAATGACATTGCGATATCATTAAAAATAATGGTTGGTCTGACCCTGATCTCAATGCCTTTACTAACATCTTGCAGTATGCAACCTAGTTCCCAAGTTTATATGTTACATGTTAGAGTTGGAGGTGGGTCAGAGGCGCAGCAGTGGAGTTCCCTTACAGTGCCAAAGAACAGGGTTCAATGCTGACAACGGGTATGATCTGTACAGAGTTTGTACGCAGTCCACATAACTGCGTGGGTTTTCCCTAGCTACACCGACTTCCTCCCGTACTCTGTAGGCGTACAGGTTTGCAGTTTAATAGTAAGATTAAATGAGAACTTAACAGTTTGAAGTTTGATCCTTATTTTATGAGGAGTTACGATGAGGGATTACGTGAAGAAGCCCCGCCAGGCGCATGCGCGTCATACTTCAAAGCAGCGGCATGAAAACACAGAAACCGATAGCCGAAGTAACATAGTAAGGCTTTGAGAGACTAGAACTACCAGATGATCCTTTTGATTATGAGGGCCGGGAGCGGAGGGCACGTAATCCCTCATCGTAACTCCTCATAAAATAAGGATCAAACCTCGCACTGGTAAGTTCATATTTAATCTTACTATTTTACTTCGGAGTCACGTGAGTGACTATGTAAAGATTTCAAAGCTCTGTGATTTCATGCTGTAGATGCACTCCATACGACACACTGCTTCAGTTGACACAGTAGTGAATAAATAATGTATTGAACATTGCTTAGAATTATCCAATAATTATTTTTTAATTTTTTTTTAATAACAATACAGTAATAACCCCTCTATCCCAGGGGAAATCACAAATGAATCTTATAAAGACAAAGTGAATCAAATCAAACGGAAATCAAAACAGCATGCCCAAACCCTGGCACTGTCAGGACAGGTTTAACATAATTTTAGAAAGTTGATTTCTTAGACCATCCTGCGGCCTTGCTGCGGATGTTGATGCCGCCCTGGTGGAGTAAGATTTAAATACATGAGTGTCTACTCCAACAGAATCCAAAACCTGTTTTACCATCTAGAAATAGTTTATACTGATACGTTTTATTAAGTTTTTATTTATTTATTTATTTATTTATCGGTGACTGATGAGCATTGCTGTCTAAGAGCCTCTGAGACTCTAAGTTACCTTGATATATTAACTCAGGTGCTTAACTACACATAACCTTTGGTCAACAGGGTATGCTTTAAACCCTGTACAGGACCCAACACAGCATGCCCAAACCTTGGTACTGTAAGAACAAGTTTATCATTAAACGTAGAAACGTCGATTCCTTGGACCATCTTGTGGTCCCGAGGATTTGGTCTATCTCCCAATATTGGGTTGTTGTTGGGCTGCACTGGTGGGTAATATTTTTACCCCATCGGCCTTCCTCTGCTTGGCCCTGCCCCGTGATCTGACCCCCTGCGCATCGAACCTAACTGTTTAGATGACATCCTGGGAGCTGGGATGAATGGTTTCATAAGCCCAATTATCTTTGCCTCATCGTCAATGTCCCTAATTTGCTTGATGAGGTCGTCGCCGAACAAGTAATCCGATGCTTGAATGTTGCTTGCCCTACACAGTGCTGCAAATTTTGGGTGCAATATTGGCCGAATGGTTATTTTCCTCATACAATTAAGTTTGAAATAGGCATTGCAGAACAACGCGAGCATGTCCTTTTGAGTTTTGGACATTGTCGACCCTTGTATGTGTTTCCCAAATGCAGTGATGCCTGCTGATATCAGCTTGAGGACATGCTGGAAACGCATTTCCTGCCCTCGCATCGTTGCACTCATGGGTGCCCAAATTGCAGATTTTACTGTTGGCACCCTGAGCGAGGCACAATTGACGGGTGTTTTATATATTTCAGCTGTTTCAGTCATAACAGTTTCTTGGAGCTGGTGAGAAACCAATTAATGTTGGCCGCCAGGTTCTCGTCCATAGCCTCACCAGTCCATTCCGGTATAGCAAAACTTATTGCTACATCGGGAACACCCGGAGCGTGGCTCTTGTGCTCTGGTGTATACACATAAGTAGGGACACCAGCTTCAGGGTCAGTCCCCTCCTGCCCTGGTACTCCCGAGTCTTGCTCTAGGGAGACCTCTTCCAGACCTAAACAAGGCACTGGAGAGTGATATTCCCATTCTTGATAGGCACCATACTCAGTGTATGGAACTCCTTCGGAGGCTGCCTGGGAAATCTCTGGGTCTTTGGACCCTTGACTGATTAAAGTTTGGAGCATTTTAGTCTTGCTCTAGGGAGACCTCTTCCAGACCTAAACAAGGCACTGGAGAGTGATATTCCCATTCTTGATAGGCACCATACTCAGTGTATGGAACTCCTTCGGAGGCTGCCTGGGAAATCTCTGGGTCTTTGGACCCTTGACTGATTAAAGTTTGGAGCATTTTAGTCTTGCTCTAGGGAGACCTCATCCAGACATAAACAAGGCACTGGAGTGATATTCCCATTCTTGATAGGCACCATACTCAGTGTATGGAACTCCTTCGGAGGCTGCCTGGGAAATCTTTGGGTCTTTGGACCCTTGACTGATTAAAGGTTGGAGCATTTTCTCCATTTGTTCCAGTCTCCCCTACATACTTTTCTGGAGGAGAGTCTTCTTCTTCCTCAGACCCGTCAGATAAAACTGGTCTGACAGACTTTCGTGTTTTCTTTTGTTTTTTTGTTGTTGTTTGTAATTGTATTTATTGATTTTTTTTTTTACTTGTTGCCATGGCCTCAGTGCCCTGCGACACTGGAGCAAATGGAGGCTGTTCAATCACCGGGGCAAAAGCCATTGGTATCAGAGCCGGCATTACTGCACTTAGCTCCCGACTCGAACACTGAGATGGAACCGCATCACTGCGTGCCCCACGCTTCCTGCGAACAGACTCTCTCCCAGCACTTTCCATAACCTCTAGCTTGCACTCCAACTGCACTACAGGGAAAACTGCCACCAATTTAGAAACATAGAAATTAGGTGCAGGAGTACCCCATTCGGCCCTTCGAGCCTGCACCGCCATTCAATATGATCATGGCTGATCATCCAACTCAGTATCCCGTACCTGCCTTCTCTCCATACCCTCTGATCCCCTTAGCCACAAGGGCCACATCTAACACCCTCTTAAATATAGGAAATATTTATTTACTAATAACAGTAGCTACTTCCCAGATGAAGGGATACTGATTTCCAGTAAGACTGGTACAGACTGCTCTGATCTCCACAGCTTTGGCTGTAGGCAAAGTCACTGACATATCCCAAATAAACAATTTTTTAGGATGGCTCTAACTTGGATTTAGTTGGATGGACCCGGAACTCTAACCTTTCTAATATGTATTTGGTTGGTGAAACTGATTCCTCAGCTGTCTCTTGAGTGTTGCTTATGATTAAAATATCATCTAGATAAGCCTTTATCAATTCTGGGTCCAAAGTAGCGCTAGCACTGGTTCGCACAATTTCGTGACTAGCCTAGAACTGAGGTTAACTCATTGGCAATGCTTTAAATTGCCACAGCTGTCCTATCCAATTTCAAGTATCTCCAATACTGATGATGAATTGGTACTGAATAATATGCATCTTTCAGACCTATAGTTGCTATATAACAGCCTTGTGATAACAGCCGTTTCGCAGTATTGAAGGTGTCTATTTAAAAATGCATATACTGAACATAGGAATTTAACTGATTTAGGTCCAGAATACCTCTACATCCCCCATCTTTTCTCTGTCTGGGGAAAATATTGGACACAATTGTTGAGGATGGTTTATCGTCCTCTCAATTCCCTTTTTTTGGGACAACCCGTAATTTATTCTTTTACCTGCTGAGTTTGTGCGGAAACCCCCAATACTCTATTAGGCATATTGTGTACAGGCGGATCAATTGTTGACATAAACTGTATTCGAGCTTGAGACAGTGTGTAGTATAAACTGATGAGATGTTATGCAGCACCCTTCATCATACCCAATTGCAACCTACCCCCAACCAGAGGTCCCAGAACTTATCCTGGACAAAATGAGTCAGCCTTTACTACTTCTGCCCATATTGGGGTTGTAGCTGGGATACACAGGTGAGTAATACCTTTGTCCCACTGGCCCCACTTTGCTTGGCCCTGCCCCTGGATCCGTCACCTTTCGCGCCGAAACGACCTGCGAGACGGCATCCTGGCAGAAGGAACGTATGCCTTGCTGAGACGGATTGTTTTGGCATGTTCCTCCAGGTCCTTGGCTTGTTGGAGGAGGTCCACCCCAAATAAATAATCTGGCTTGGATATTGGTGGACCTACATAGAGCTGCAATTTCAGGTTCAACGTAGGCGTTGCAGAACAGGCCAGCATATCTTGTTGAATAGCAACAACTTGGGGATGCGTTGAAATCCTCACTTTTTGTCTCCGCATCGTTGCACTCATTTGTGCTTTTGCCGAGTTCACGATGAACATTTTGAGTGAAGCACAGTTTACAGGTGTTTTATAACTTATGGCAGTCTTCATGAACGTATTCTGGAACTGGTGAGAAACCATGTAATTTACATTTGGCGGCTAGAGTTTTCTCGATAGCCTCACCAGTCCCTACCGGGTTTAGCGAGGTTTTAACGCTACGTCCGGGACACCTGGAGCATGGCTCCTGTGTACTAGTGTGTGCACATAAGCAGTGACACCAGCTACAGGGTCAGATTCCTCCTGCCCTGCTTCTCCCGAGTTATGCTCTAGGGAGGTCTCATTCAGCCCTAAACAAGGTGCTGGGGAGGATGATTCCCACTGCTATGTATAACAATGTTTTCTTCTTTGCTATATGGACCTCTGCGAGAGGCTGTGTGGGAATCCTAGGGCATTTGACCCCAATTGAATTCCCCCCCCCCCCCCCCCATGGCTCTTTAAATTTGGAGTATTTTCCCCCCATTGGTTGAGCCATCCCCATACCTTTAAATTAAAAAGGAGGGAATCTTCCATATCATCAGACTCATGGCAAATGAGCCTGAGAGTACTTTAGTGTGGTATTTCTAAGTGCCTTGAAGCACTGGAAATTGATGGAGGCAGTTGGGAAATAAAGTTAGTATTTCATTTTATTTTATTTCATTTTATTTTATTTCATTTCATTTTACCTGCCTAGTATAATGGTAGCGGGTATTGGAGCCGGCATTTAGCGCAGCCGTTATCTCCAAACCCGATCTAAATAGCGGTAATAGCGGGAGCCGGCTTTAGAGCACCCGTTATCTCCCGACCCGATCTAAAAGCGGTAACCGCGGGCCCCGCGCGTTCCACTCCATTACCGCAGTTTAAAAAAAATATTTTTCCAACTCTAGCTGACTCTGCGATCCAGACTTACAGAGTTTAAAAACACTTGCAGGAAGGTTTAACAGTGACTTATCTGCGGGTTACTACTGACCGCTGGTGGAGCTGCGCTCTCCAGCCTGTCGGTGCCACATGCGTCGACGTAATGACGCGCATGCGCCTAGCGGGGCTTCTTCACGTAGTCACTTACGTGACTCCGAAGTAAAATTGGCTTTGGTAACAATTGTAAAATGTCCCCAGTGTGTAGTTCACTGCCACAGACAGCAGTGGTGGCCAGGTCATTGGGTAATTTTAAGGAGGAGATTGACAGATTCTTGATTAGTAAGGGGCTCAAAGGTTAAGGGGAGAAGGCAGAAGATTGAGGTGGAGAGAGAATGATAGATCAGCCATGATTGAATGGTGTATAGTAGACTTCTGCTCTTACAACTTGTGATCTTCTGACTGATTTGTTGGCCAGATTGAACTTAAAGTGACCCATGGGCCAGTTAGTCAACACAATGTCAGACGGCCACACAAAGCCCCAGGAAAAACTATGTCTCTTTTTGTACCAATGCCATCTTTTTCATGGAGAAAGCTGCCTAATTTCTTGAAATCCATCCATGGGATGTGGCTGTTGCTGGCAGTGTCTTTGAGAAGCTTGTGGTGAACCATGAGCAGTCCTCCTCATTAAATTTTGCTTATGGTATGAGGCCGTCACTGGTAACATCAGGATTAATTGTGTCCGAAGAAGTGTCTCGACCCAAAACATCACCCATTCCTTCTCTCCAGAAATGCTGCCTGTCCTGCTGAGTTACTCCAGTATTTTGTGTCTATCTTCAGGATTTATTGCCCATCCATAATCATCCTGAGCTGAGGAGGCAGCGATGAGTCAATGCAAAGAACAGTTCAGATCCTATTAAATGTGGAGTGGACTTCATTAGCTAAGTCTTCAGCTCTTAATCCATATTTTCACACTCAGTGAAATGCTGCCTTGGTTTTAAGGGCACACTCTGAACTCAAGTCTGTAGGCCAGGTTTGGACCAAGTCCAAAATGGATGAAGTCCAGAGCTGAACAGAACAGCAGAAACCCAAGTTGGTCATTGTTGTTTAGAAAACAAACTGCTGGAGAAACTCGTAGCAGCAAAGAACTGCAGATGCTTGTTAATACACAAAGGAACACAGAATTACTATTAACAGCATTGATGTACAGAGGGGCTGCACAGAGGGGCTGCACAGTGGTGCACTGGTAAAGTTGCTGCCTTGCAGAGACTGGGGTTCAGTCCTGACTATAGGTGTTGTCTGTACGGGAGTTTGTATGTTCTCCCTGTGACTGCGTGGGTTTTCTTCTGGGGTGCTCCTGTTTCCTCCCACGCTCCAAACCCGTGCAGGTTTGTAGGTTAATGGCTTTGGTAAAATTGTCCCTAGTGTGTAGGTTAATGTACGGGTGTTCACTGGTCGGCCCAGACTCGGTAGGCCAATGGGCCTGTTCCTGCACTATATCTCTAAAGTCTAATGTCTAAAGGGACCTAAGGGGCTATATCAAAGAAGGTACATGGTATGCTTGCTTTTATCAGTTGAGACATTGAGTCTAGTCATCAGGAAGTCATGTTGCAGCTTTATAAAACTTTGGTTAGGCTGCATTTGGAATATTGTGTGCAGTTCTGGTTGTCCCATTACAGTAATGATGTGGTGGCTTTGGAAAGGGCTCAGAAGTGGTTTATCAGAATGTTAGGACATAAAGTGCCGGAGTCAGGTCACGCAACATCTCTGGAGAATATGGATAGAGTGACGTTTTGCATCAAGACCCTTTTTCAGACTCACATGGTCAGAGAGCAGGAGAGCAGCAGGAATTGCAGAGGGGGAGCAGTGAGAGAGGGTCTCACAGAACTCCCATCGAAGAGAGGAGGAAAACTTCTACAAAGTAGATTACCTTGAGGAGATTTCACAGTGGAGCAGTCAAAATGTTAACACAAAGAACTACAGATGCTTTTGATTCAGCAGGTCAAGCAACATCTCTGGAGAACATGGATAGATGACGTTTCAGGTCAAGCCCCGTCTTCAGACTGATTGTCCAATCTGAAGAAGGATGTTGACCTGAAACGTCGCCTATCCATGTTCTTAAAAGATGTTGCCTGATCTGCTGAGTTACTCTAGCACTTTCTGTCCTGCTGGAGGATCTCAAAGGGTCAGGCAGCGTCCGTGGAGGGAAATGGATAGATGACGTTTCACATCGAGAACCTTCAAGGCATTTCCCTCCACAGATGCTGTGTGACCTGTTGAGTTCCTCCAGCAGTTTGTTTATATATGCAAAAAGAATTTCACTGTGAGTTGCATTTGTGACAAATAAAGCATATTTGAACCATTGAACCATTTCCCTGCACAGGTGCTGCATGACCCGCAGAGTTCCTTCAACATCTGCAGTCTCTTGCATCTCCATTTTTCTGGGCATTGGTGAGCAGTTATTGGAGGTTTTCCCATAATGGCATTGTCCATGACCTTTTCCCTGAGATTAGTGATGATTGAGAGTTGACTTAATTTGGCAGTGAATAGTCATAGTGTTCTTTCCCTTGCTTTTTAATAACAGGACATATCTGGGCAATTGTCCACATTGATGAATAGACACCAGTGTTTTATCTCCTCATAGAATCGTACAACATGGAAACAGGCCCTTCAGTCCATCTCATCTACGGTGGTTATGATGCATATCTAAGATAACCGTATTCACTTGCATTGGCCCCATATCCCTCTATCTGTGTACCTTTTAAATGCCTTTTAAATTTTGCAACTGTACCTCCCTCCGCAACCACCAAGTTGTTCCAGATAACCACTACCCTTTACGTGAAAAATATACCCCTTTAAATCTTTCCCCTTTCACCTCAAGCCTGTGGTCTCTAGTTCTAGACTCCCTAGAACATAGAAACATAGAAACATAGAAATTAGGTGCAGGAGCAGGCCATTCGGCCCTTCGAGCCTGCACCGCCATTCAATATGATCATGGCTGATCATCCAACTCAGTATCCTGTACCTGCCTTCTCTCCATACCCCCTGATTCCTTCAGCCACAAGGGCCACATCCAACTCCCTCTTAAATATGGCCAACGAACTGGCCTCAACTACCTTCTGTGGCAGAGAATTCCACAGATTCACCACTCTCTGTGTGAAAAACGATTTTCTCATCCCAATCCTAAAAGACTTCCCCCTTATCCTTAAACTGTGACCCCTTGTCCTGGACTTCCCCAACATCGGGAAAAATCTTCCTGCATCTAGCCTGTCCAACCCCTTAAGAATTTTGTAAGTCTCTACAAAATTGAACATTTTAATACAAAATAAGAACAGCTTGAGTAGAGTCATACAGGAAGGAACCAGGCCCCTCGGCCCAACTTACCCATGCCGATGAGATGCCTTGTGTGTGTGTGTGTGTGTGTGTGTGTGTGTGTGTGTGTGTGTGTGTGTGTGTGTGTGTGTGTGTGTGTGTGTGTGTGTGTGTGTGTGTGTGTGTGTGTGTGTGTGTGTGTGTGTGTGTGTATATATATACACGCAGTCACAGGGAGAATGTGCAAACTCCACACAGATATCATCTGAGATCAGGATCAAATCTGTGTCTCTGATGCTGTGAGGTAGCAGCTCTTCAGCTGCACCACTGTGCCATCCCTTAATACGTGAAGACCATCACTAAACCTGCTGAACCATAGACCATTGAGAGGATGCTTCCTCTGGTGAGTAAGCCTGGAAATTGGGGCTGTTGCTGCAGGGTAAAGAATCACTAATCTAAAACTGACACAAGGAGAAATTTCTTCTCTCATGTAAGGATGGAAATCTCTAGAATTCTTTACCCTAGGGATCGTCAAGCTTTGAATAATTAAGTGTGTCAGTGCTGCGATGTATAGATTTTTCAGCTGCATTGTAAATAGTGGATATGGGGAACTGGCAGGTATATGAATTCATGACAATTTATCCTTTCTACTTTTTCCACAGGGGGCGGCACAGTGGGACAGCAGTTAGAGTTGCTGCCTTGGATGCTGTCTGTACAGAGTTTGCACGTTCTCCCTGTGACTGCGTGGGTTTCCTCTGGGTGCTCCAGTTTCCTCCCACATTCCGAAGACGTTCAGGTTTGTAGGTTAATTGCCTTCTGTAAAATTGTAAATTGTCCCTAAGTCAGTAAGTAAATAAGTTTATTGGCCAAGTATTCACATACAAGGAATTTGCCTTGGTGCTCCGCCCACAAGTAACAACATGACATACAGTGACAGTTACGAATGACTCAGAAAACACTAAACATTAATAATAATAAAACATTAATGATAAAACACCATTGATCAAGCATGTGAACCAACAAAATATCAGATCAAAGGGAGGCTACAGATTTTTGGCTGTTGAGTAGAGCAACTACTCGTGGATAAAAACTGTTTTTATGTCTGGCTGTGGCAGCTTTGACAAGCCGGAGTTGCCTTCCAGAGGGAAGTGATTCAAAGAGTTTGTTGCCAGGGTGAGAGGGGTCAGAGATTATCTTGCACGCTCGCTTCCAGGCTCTTGCAGTGTCTAGTTCATCAATGGATGGAAGGTTGCAGCCAGTAACCTTCTCTGCTGATCAGACGATTCGCTGCAGCCTCCAGATTTCATGCTTGGTGGCTGAGCCAAACCAGACCATGATGGAGAAGATGAGAACAGACTCTACGATGGCCGTGTAGAATTGGACCATCATTGCCTGTGGCCTAGTGTATCCTAGTGTGTAGGATAGCGCTAGTGTACGTGGCGATCGTTGGTCGGCCTGGACTTGGTGGGCCAAAGGGCCTGTTTCCGCACTGTATCTTTTAAGTCTAAAGACAAACATCACTACGCATCTTATTGGTTGTGTGCAGGACCCTGCTGTTGCTATGGTCAGGGATAGTTTAGGTGCCTCTTTCTCCCAATGTCTGTTTAGATTCACTCTGTCATCCATGAGTGCAAGCGGCAGGATTGTAGAGCTCTGATCTGATCCTCGGCTTGTGGGAATCCTCAACTCTGCTGATGGCCTGTGGTAGCTGATGTTTCTATCTAAGCCTGTGGTTTACTGGGAACTGTTCTATTAACCTTTTGCTCTCATTTCTAAATTGATGTATCCAGGCGGTATTGCAAACTTAATTTTCAAAGTTGGTTTTAAGATAGTGCATTTGGTCTTTGGTCTTTCTGCAGTAAAAGAAAATTGTTTTTTGGAACAAATTTACAGGAATTGAAATGCAACAAATGTTCTAGTGGGCCAACGATTGGATTTGCAGCAAAGCAGACATCTATAAGGTTAAATAGACTTTGTATTTCTTTGCCTTTCACTCTAGGTTTTACTTTGGACCTTAGAGATACAGCGTGGAAGCAGGTATTTTGGCCCACCGAGCCCACGCTGCATGTCTTCAAGAGTCAAGTCAAGAGTGTTTTATTGTCATATGTCCCGGATGGGACAATGAAATTCTTACTTGCTGCAGCACGACAGAATATGTGAATATGTAAACATTGTACATAACGAAAAAAAAAAGAAAAAGTTCAATAAATAACAAATATAGTGCAAATATTTGGAGCGTCAGAGGAAACCGGAGCACCTGGAGAAAACCCACGTGGTCACAGGGAGAATGTGCGAACTCCGTACAGACGGCACCCGTTGCCAGGATCTAACCGGATCTCTAGCGCTTTAAGACAGGAATTCTACCGCTGCGCCATTGGGCTGCCCTACAGTTTGGTACAAATTTATTTATCCCTTTGTGTTTTTCAATGTCATGGGCTTCCCATTCCTCTTTTCTTTCTTTGTTGGCTTAAACCAATAATTGGTTAACGCTTCATTGTTTAGATGTAAATTTGTTTTTGTTTAATTGCCTCCTGCTCTCACCCCTCGCCAACTCCAAATATTTCCTTGCCTCAATTTCCAGTCAGGTTTATCCAGTGGCTTTACTTCTGAAAACCAAGTGAAATACTTTCTTGCATTGCATTCCGTGATTGCTGTCAAAGTGAGTACAAAATGAAACCCAGAAAAATAAATCAGAACGTATTAATATGTTGCCATTTACTGACACCAAAGACTTCGAAAAAGATGGACTGAAAACCATTGAGACTCTACGTGTTATGATGTGAGATAGAGGGTAAAGTTGTTACTTTTTAAAGTATGTGTAGAGATTAAGGTGATGAATTAATCTGCACCAGATGGCGACAATAAAGACAGTAGGCTCGTGTTTTAAGATAACAAATTCATGTCACAGGAACAGAATTAGGCCATTCAGCCTTATCGAGTTTTCTCTGCTTTTCAATTATGGCTGACATATCTTTCCCTCTCAACCCCATTCCCCTGCCTTCGCCCTACTAATCAAGAACCTGTCAATCTCCGCTTTAAAAATACCCAAAGACGGTCTCCACAGCCATCTGTGGCAATGAATTCTACAGATTCACCACCCTTTGACTAAAGAATTTTCTCCTTTCTAAAAGTATGTACTTTTACTCTGAGGCTGTGCCCTCTGGTCCTAGACTCTCCCACTAGCGGAAACATCCTCTCCACATCCACTCTATCCAGGACTTTCACTATTCAGTGGGTTTCAATGAGATTCCCCTTCATCCTCCTAAACTCCAGCGAGCACAGGCCCAGTGCCGTCAAACGGACAACATACCTTAACCTAATCATCCCCAGGATCATTCTCGTAAACCTCATCTGGAACTTCTCCAACGCCAGCAAACCCTTCCTCAGATATGGGGACAAAACTGCTCACGATACTCCAAAATGCAGTTTGACCAAAGCATTATAAAGCCTTGGCATTACATACCTTTAATGCTGCCTCTTTGTTGCATCTTGTCTTCATGGCAATTCATAATCAAATCACTGCCGATACAGAAAATCCAAAATTAAAATCATCATCATTAACATTCACTCGAATGCAAGTGTCATTGTTCCCCTTGTAGATCCTTTCTACCGAATAGTGAAAGGCCTGGATAAAGTGGATGTGGAGAGGATGTAGTGGGAGAGTCTAGGGCCATAGGGCACAGACTCAGAATAAAAGGATGTACCTTTAGAATGGAGACGAGGATGAATATTTTTGCAGAAGGTGGTGAATCTGGAATTCGTGGCCACAGATGGCTATGGATGCCAAGTCATTGGGTAGTTTTAAAATGGAGATTGATTGGTTCTTGCTTAGTGAGGGTGTCAAAGGTTATGGGGAGAAGGCAGGAGAATGGGGTCGAGAGGGAAATATAGATCAGCCATGATCGAAAGGTGGAGCAAAATCAAATGCCAAATGGGAAAATTAGCCTCCTATGTCTTATGGTCTTTCTGTGATCCCTCCCTCAAGGTAGACATCTGCAGGTGACATCTTTTAACATGGGGAGACTGGTGCGCAAATAAGACATCACATAATCTTTGACATAGATAGACTTGGTCAAATGGCTTGGACTCCATGATGGTTGGAACTCGCTCCCAGCTGTAGTCTCCTTCCATCTCCTCAGCCGTTGAGGTGCACCATCTTTTGGGTAGACTCCACCCATTTCACCGCTGCTTCATCTTTTGGTATATTGAAAAAAGTTTACATATTGAAAATATTGCATTTAACATTTTAGAGGACACAGTACTCTCTGTAAAGATGCATACTGTCACAAAAATAACATGAGGATGAAGAGTAATAAGTAGGGGAATGAGACTGTCGGGATTGCTCTGTGAGACTAGTAACGATGGGCTGAATGGCCTGCTAGCATTATCCTATACTCTAGGGACAATTAAAAATCTTGTACTGAAGTCAATTAACCTACAAACCTGTACATCTTTGGAGTGTGGGAGGAAACCGGAGCACCCGGAGAAAATCCACGTGGTTATAGGGTGAACATACAAACTCCATACAGACAGCACCCATAGTCAAGGTCGAAACCGGGTCTCTGGCGCTGTAAGGCAGCAATCTAACGCTGCGCCACTGTGGTGCCCAATATATGTAGTAAGGAAACATGAGGAAAATAAGTCCAATGGCTTCTGGTGAAAGGCAGTGGATGTAATTGTATCCGAGCAACTGCATCATTAGACTCAACCCACCAAAGCATCGCCTCACACCAGCCAACCAGCTCGGAGATCCAGGCGTCGTTCATTGCACTGAACTGCACCCACTCCTCAAGCTGTGAGCACGGCAGCAAAGCTGAAGCCTGTGGCTTGCAGCCAGCCACTCATACTGCAGCAGCAGCATCACTCTGACAGGATCTGTCAAGGTTTAGTTTAGTTTAGAGATACAGCACGAAAACAGGCCCTTCTGCCCACTGAGTCCGTGCTGACCAGCGATCACTCTGTACACTAACATTATCCTACACACTAGGGACAATTTACAATTTTACCTAAACCAATTAACCTCCAAACCTCTGCATCTTTTGAGTGTGGAATGACACTGGAGCACCCATAGAAAACCCACGTGGTCACAGGGAGATCGTAAAATCTTCGTAAAGACAGCACCCGGGTCTCTGGCACTGTAAGCAACTCTACCGCTGTGCCTCTGTGCCACTCTTTATAACAAATTTAGACATGAATCTTGAAAACATGGCGACTCTTGTATACTGTCTCAGTGTACTATTCTTTTACACTTGTACGGAACTATGATTGTGCTAATGCATAGTAATATTTTAACTGAACTGTGTGCAAAAAGAAATAATTTTGGTACATGTGACAATAAAGTGGCATTAAACTATTGAACCATTGAAGAGTGGAAATAGACTGCTGTAATGTGGGCTCAGAATCCTGTAACACAGGCTCAGATCATAGGGTCATGAGGTGCTGTTCCTCCATCTCCTCCAACCACAACCAAAGGAATGGGCAATAAAGTCAGTGCATCCATATGGTACACAGGAACGTAGACAGGCTGTAATGAACCTGATTACGCACTGTCTGAGAGCACATTAGTCCCTGAGGCTGCTAATGTCTGATTACGAAGCCCAAGGGAAGGTAGACAAATTTAGAACAGGTTCTATTGTACAGCCTGTGCTAGAATGTAATAGTCTAAATATATATATAATTTATGCTGTCATATTTTGATTTTGTTCATTAACTAGATGTAGACTTTTCCAGATGAGCCCAGCTGAGATTGGGAATGAAGACAGACTCGGAGTGTTGGAGTCATGCGATCGGTATGGCAAACAAGGAGACCATTCGTCACTTGTGCCCATGCAGGCTCCTTGTGAAACAACCCATGCAGTCGCCTTTCACAGCTCTATCCCCATCAGTCTACAGGTTTATTTCCTTCAGGTGCCCATCCAGCTCCCCTCTGAAATCACTGATCATCTCCTCTTCTAATACTCTCGTACTCTCTCCACCCCACTCTCCTGCCTTCTCCCCATAACATTTGACACCCGTAAGGGGCTGTCCCACTGCGGTGACCTAATTGGCAAGTTTAGAAGAGTTTAGGAGAGTTTAAAAAAGTGTCATGTAGAAGACCTCCTTCGACTAAGTTGAAGACTATCTACGACTACCTTCGACTAACTTCGATTACCTTTGACTACCCTCGATTACCTACGAATAACATGCTGACCAACTGCGACCTACTTCGACTAAACCTACGAGTAAAAAAAGTATCAATTTTTTCCATGTTTTCCTTGTTTTACTCGCGGGCATTCTTCAACGTTGAAAAATACGCCGTGACCTGGCTGAGGCCTCAAGTACGCGGAGACCACTCTCGAGCATGAAGGAGAGTTACAAAGACCTCCTAGGACCTCATGTCGACCTTGCTGCGAGCATGAGTCGAGCTCAAACTCGTCAGAACTCGCGGAACAACAGCACGGAACGCGGAACATGAAACACGGAACACGAAGCACGGAACGCGAAACACAGAACGCGGAACACGGAACAGGGAACACGGAACGTGGAGCACGGAACAGGGAATACAGAACACGGAGCAGTACAGCGCAGAAATGGGCCCTTTGGTCCACAACATTTGTGCCGAATATGATGCCAAGTTAAACTGAACTCATCTGCCTGCACGTGATCCATATCTTGCAATTTCCTGCACCCCTGGTCCCTAACGAAAAGCTTCTTAAAACACCCCCATCGTATATGCCTCCACCACCACCCCTGGCAATGCGTTCCAGACCCCCACCACTCTCTGTGTAAAAAAAACTTGCCTCGCGCATCTCCATTAAACTTTCCCCCTCGCACCTTATAGCTATGCCCTCTATTGTTGGACATTTTCACCCTGGGAAAAAGGTTCTGACTGCTTACCATATTGATGTCTCTCATAATTTTATGTACTTCTGATCTGGCCTCCTCTCAACTTCCGACGTTCCGGAGAAGTGTGGGGACCAAAGCCTGGCAAGTTACAGGTGGATACAGGTGAGTTGGGGTGGACAAAGGCTAGAGATAAAAATGAGAGTGGCAACAGCTTAATAGTGGCCATCTGTCTAATTTCATTATCATCCATTTGGTGCTGAACTAAATATACTGGGACTGCTTATTTGAGTAGTCAAGCATGTTGCACCCAGATGAAATATTTTGTTTAATTCAGTTTAGTTTATTGTCATGCGTACAGAGGTACAGTGGAAACGTTTTGTTTGTGAGCTAACCACTCAGCAGAAAGACTATACGTGATTATAATCGAGACATCCAGTGTACAGATACGGGATAAAAGGAATAACGTTTAGTGCAAGATAAAGTCGTTCATAGTTTGATTAAGTTAGTCCGAGGGTCTCCAATGAGGTAGATGGTAGGTCAGGACCATTCTCTGGTTGGTGATAGGATAGTTCAGTTGCCTGATAACATCCGAGAAGAAACTGTCCATGAATCTGGAGCTGTGCGTTTTCACACTTCTGTAATTCTTGCCTGTTGAGCGAGGGGACAAGAGGGGGTGTCCGATGTGAGACACATCCTTGATTATGCTGGTGACCTTGCCGAGGCAGCGTGAAGTGTAAAAAGCATGAAATCCTTTTAGTCAGGGACTATTTACGATCTGAAATTCTCTGGCTGTAAGCTGTTGGAATACAGAATAAATCAGGGCTTTCAAAAAGGAATACGAAAGGCATTTTGATAAATAGGGAAATTGTTGGATTCTGACTGTATCACAAAGTGCTGGAGTAACTCAGAGGACCAGGCAGCATCTCTGGACTCTGGAGGACATGTATGGGCGATGTTTCAGATCGGGACTCTTCTTCAGATTGATTGGAGTTGGGGGTGGGCAGAAAGCTGGAGAAGGTGGGGGCAAAGCCTGACAAGTGATAGGTGGATACAGGTGAGGGGGGGTTGGGGGGGGATTGATTGGCAGAGGGCCGGGACAAAGTCTAGAGACAAGAAGGAGACAAAAGGGTATCAGATAAGGAGAGAAGATGAGTGAAATGTAAAGCCAGAGGTATGGATACAGGTGGATTTGGAGAGGAGAAGGGGAAAAGGGGTGGGATCATGGGAGAAATAGGTGGGGCAGATCACAGGAAAGAGGGAGAGAAAACAGGGGTTGATGGTGTTACGTAAAATTGGAGACTTTTAATCTAGATTCCAACATCTGCAGTTACTTGTACAACACCGATTTTCAGGCAACTGATGGTCCGGCACCTCCTTTAATCCAGCCAAATTTATGAGAACGTACTTTCCCCCACTGCGGTCGGGGCTCTGGAACTCTGGCCCGGATCGGTTCCCATAGCTGACTTCCGAAGCTGACTTTGTAGGCTGGTATCTTGGCCCCCTGGCGGCCCAGGCAGACCGTTCCAGTACCGGAGGACTCCATTGGAGGCCATGAACCCTGTTGGCCAAGCAAAATAAATAATCCAGAAAGGCTCTGGAACCAAGGGTGCCAGAAAATCGGTACTACTGATTCTGACTATGTTCCCTAATCCCAAAATCTCCAAAAGTGGAAATAGATTCACCAAGTTCAAAACATTTTGAAACTGTCACTCCTTAACATTTTAAATTTCAAGCAATACAATCTCATTTTATATAATTTCTCTTCAAAATCTAACCCCAGTTTCCATATACCATTCTGTAAATCAACAGTGGCCATCCTCCAAGATTAGTTGATTGATTGAAAGAAGCAGCATGGAAACAGGCCCTTCAGCCCACCGAGTCCACCCTGACTGCTGATCACCCGTTCACACTCCCAGTTCTACGTTATCCCACTTTTGCATCCACACCCTACGCACTGGGGGGAATTTACAGAAGCCAATCAACCCATACGCCCGCATGTCTTTTGGATGTGGGAAGAAACTAGAGCACCCGGAGGAAACCTGCACGGTCACAGGGAGAACGTGCAAACTCCGCCTGGACAGCAGCCGAGGTCAAGATCGAACCCGGATCTCTGACACTATGAGGTAGCAGCTCTATCACATGTTATTTCCTTCCAAGGGATTGGTGTCTGGAACCTTTCTCATTGTGAATAACATTCTGGTTATTCTCTGTCATGCCACTGATTTGTAATTTATCGTTACATCCCGAGACAATAATATCAGAACCAACACCCTTATGTATGTCTAGAAATTGATCTAATGGATGGTTGAGGGAATTTTGACGGGATTATCTACATCCGTTTCCATCAATCATTTCCCATTTTACTTTCCACAAGAGTCCTCAACCAATTGTCGACAGTTCTTTCATTATTTCATCCCGCCACTGCATTTTTGTGGAAGAAATGACAGCCTGCCACTTCATACCCTTCCTACTCTGTCAGTCCGAGAGAGGTTGTCTTTCATGCAACCTACAATTGAATGCAATGGACCACGTTGACGGCTCTAACTTTCAATGGAGATTGTTTGAAGTCAATTTAGTTTTTTTTCATGTTTGTTAATGTCCCCTAAAGACTAGCACTTATTACTCTTCATTAATTGTCCTTGCATCTGCTCATACCTTGAACTACAGCAGCTTCTATGGTGAGGATATTTGCAGAGAATTGTGGAAGCAGCCCAGACCATCACATAAATCACATCTGCGGTTGTTTGTGAAAGACTAAAGGGCCTGTCCCACTGTACGAGGTAATTCAAGAGTTCTCCGGAGTTTCCCCTGATTCGAAGTTGGAGAATTACGATAATAGCCGTTCATAGGAACTCAGGGCTCTCGTGGACATTTTTCACAGTGCTGAAAAAAACTTCACGAGTTTCTGCGTTTCCCGAGTACCTGCCGTTAGCATTACGAGCCGTAACGGGACAACCACAAGCTCCGATGTAGCCGTTACGTACATTCTACATACTTACCACGAGTTTGATTTTGTTTAAACTCGGGAGAGCTCTTGAATTACCTCATACAGTGGGACAGGCCCTTAAAGATCGGAGGTTCTCTGGCTAGGGCTGCCCTTCAGGAGCTCCTTTCAAAGGGGATGATCAAGCTGATGTGCAAACACAGAGCACAGGCCATCGACACATGAAACACCAAGGCAGGGGATGCTCCCGCTGCTGCCGATGATGCATAGACAGGTTCTGGGATGGATTGCAAATGAAGATATTGGAAAACAAAAAATAAAATATAACATCCAAAAACAAATCAACCTCCTTTCCAGTGACTCCATTTACACATCATGCCCCAAGGCCAGCAGTATGATCAAGGATGAGTCACACCCTGGCCACTCCCTCTTTCCCCTCTCCCATCGGGCAAAGGTACAGAAGTATGAAAATGTACACCACCAGATTCAGGGACAGTTTTTTCCCAGCTGTTATCAGGCAACTGAACCATCCTATCACCAACTAGAGAGCAGTACTGAGCTACTATCTACCTCATTGGAGACCCTTGGTCTATCGTTAATTGGACATTAATCTGTATTTATTGCGGAGAAGGTCATGAAAGTTAGGGAATTCAGGGAAGAGATCAGTGATGTCCCGAAACAATGTTGGTAACAAAAAGGAGGAGGTTTCGATAGTCTTGAAGCCCATAAAGGTGAATAAATCCCCAGAGCCTGGCCACGGTTTTCCTAGTATGTTGTGGGAACCAAAGGAAGAAATTGTTGGGATCTGGCAGGCATTTCTGTTTCATCCTCATCCATGGTGAGGTACTGGAAGATTGGAAGTTGGATAATGCTGGGGCTTTATTTAAGAAAGGCTGCAAGAACAAACCAGGAAACTACAGGAGAGTAAGCATAACATCAGTGGTGGGAACATTACTGGAAAGGATTCCGAGAGACAGGATGTAACCAACATTTGGAAAAGTAAGATAGACACAAAATGCTGGAGTAAAGCAACGGGACAGGGAGCATCTCTGGAGCTTTCAGTTCAATTTAGTTTATTGTCACATGCACTGAGGTACAGTGATAAAGTTTTTGTGGCGTGCTAACCAGTTAGCAGAAATACATGATTACACTCGATCCATTTACTGTGTATAGATATATGATAATGGAATAACGTTTAGTGTAAGGTAAAACCAGCAAAGTCTGATCAAGGATAGTCCGAGGGTCAACAAAGGGGTAGATATTAGTTCGGCACTGCTCTCTGGTTGTGGTAGGATGGTTCTGTTGCCTGATAACAGCTGGGAAGAAATTGTCCCTGAATCTGGTGATGTGCGCTTTCACACTTCTGTACCTTTTTGCCTGATGGCAGAGGGGAGAAGAGGGAGTGGCCAGGGTGCGATTTGTTCTAGATTATGCTGCTGGCCCTGCCGAGGCAGCATGAGGTATAAATGGAGCGGTGAAATGGGTGATGTTGTGGGTCATGATCCTTCTTCACTCGGTACGGAAGGACAATTTCGGGGAAATCAGCTCAGCTTTGTGTACGGGAGATCACGTCTCATGAATTTGACTGAGCCTTTTGAAGAGGTAACCAGGACTCGGTGGGCTGAAGTAAAGTCTAAAGTAAAGTTTATGGATCAAGGGATCCAGAAATCTGGCAGCTAGCCCAGTAACGTCATCACTGTGGTGCCTGCAACCTCACTGGTGTCGGGCATTTTGTGTTCAGCTACCAGAACAGACCGAGCCTTGTTTTGAAGTTCAGCTGAAAGACAGCATCCCTGCAGCACACCCACAGCAATGTACAATGTGTCAGCTCAGATTAACTGCACAACAGTCTGGTCTGACCTTATTGACATCGAGCCAAGCTAGCTTGCACCAAACCAAGGCTGACACCTAATCACAGATAGTAACGGTGATGTGAATGAAATTCTAAATCAAGAATGCCAAGAGCTTTGTATCGTGAACAGTGGCCTGGTTTCGGACAGGTTGCTGAGAATCTAGCAATGAACAGACCATCTTTTAGATGATTCGACTCGACAGTTATTTATCAGGACCATTTTTTGTTTTAGAATGTCGAAAGCAGGAGATGGTACAAATTCAGGAAGTCAGGCAGCATCTGCAGAGACTGAAAGAGAATGTTATGTTTTAGGTCGACAGCCTTTAATCAGAACCAGGAACCAGTTAGAAGTCAAACGTGTTTTAACTTGCAGTGACATAGATAGAGTATAGGAGAGTGATACGGGGTGGAAACAGGATCATTGGCCCAACTTGTCCACACCGGCCAGCATGTCTCATCTGCACTAGTCCCACCTGCATTTGTTTGGCCCATATCCCTCTAAACCTGTCCTATCCTTGTACCTGTCTAAATGTTTCTTAAATGTTGCAATAGTACCTGCAGTGGGAGAGGAGAGGGGTGGATAGAACAACTGGAATATGCGATGGAATGGAGAACAAGATAGACTGAAGGAGATGCAAATTCCTCTGTTCCCTTCTGTAATCAGGCTTTTGAATGGCCCTTCCATAAGTCAGGGTCTTGTCCTACTCACCTCTACCCCATTGAGGACATTGGACTTGGAACTGGTGCGCTACAATGCTGAGAACTATATTTTGCACTTCCCCATTGCTCTATCTACTGTACGAGTTCGAACTGATTGTATCTATGTGTGATATATATGATCTGTTTGGATAACATGCAAAAACAAAGCTTTTCACTGTACATTGATACACATGACAATAATACATCTAAATCTAAATTTGGTGCCAAAGTGGGGCATCTGGGTGTAGCAGGATGGCACAGGCTGGCTAATCACAGCCTTTGGAGGAAATGTAACTAGAAGAACAACAAGGAGCAAGGAGAGAGGGGGAGAAAAGCAATGGTGAAACTGTGAGATACGGATCACTGGAATCGCCTGAAACCCAAATGGGAAAAGAATGCTGGACAGATCTGATACAATCAGAATGGCTTGTTATCTGAAATTGTTGGATTCACTGTAGTCCCAGAAGTTGTTATGCACCACCTTGGAAGATGAGATGGGGTGGGAGATTGCAACCTTCACGTGGTCCGCCCTGTTTCGACGAATGCAATCAACCTGGCGTGCACAATCAAGTTAGATCAAATAGAACAAGTTGTCCTACAACTTTAGGCTGTGCACGCCATACGCAAGAAGAAGAAGAAGAAGAAGAAGAAGAAGAAAATGGGATATTGTTCCTCAAACTTATATTTTTACTTTAGGGATACAGTGCGAAAAAGGGTCCTACGGCCCACTGAGCCCTCGCCGACCAGCGACCACCCCGTATACTAACAGTATCCAACATTCCAGGGACAATTTACCATATACATAAGCTAATTAATCTGCAAACCTGTATGTCTTTGGAATGTGGGAGGAAACCGGAGCATCCGGGGAAAACTCACGTTGTCACAGGGAGAATGCACAATCTCCGTACAGACAGCACCCGGACTCAGGAACGAACCCAGGTCTAACCAGCAACTCTAACCAGCCGTTGTGCTTCCATATATATACATAAGATAATATAAGATCTTATCTTATGCAAGCCATAAAGTCATAGAGTCACACAGTTGAAATAGCCTCTTTGCCCCAACTTACCCACGCCGACACACTCCATCTACACTAGTCCCATTGCCTGCATTTGGCCCATATTCCTCTAAACCTGTCCTATCCATGCACCTGTCCAAGAGTCCTTTAAATGTTGTTTTAGTACCTACCTCAAATATTTCCTCTGAAAGGAAGGTAGACACAAAATGCTGGAGTAAGTCAGCGGAACAGGCAGCATCACTGGAGAGAAGGAATGGGTGACATTTCGGGTTGAGACCCTTCTTCAGAAAGTTCTCCTCTAAATGTTCATTGCATATACCCACTATCCTCTGAGCGAAAAGGTTCTTATTAAGTCATTCTCCTCTCACTGTAAACTGGTGTCCTCTGGTTCCTGATTCTTCTACCCTGAGTAAAAGACACTGTGCATTCACCCTATCTATGCCCCACATAGCAGGGCAAAACTCTCATAGCAGGGCAATCAAAATGTGCACAATACTCCAAATGTATTCTCACCAATGTGTTATACAATTGTAGCATAACATTCCAACTTCTGTACCACTGAAGAAATAAGTACCAGTTAAAAACTGCTAACTAGCCAATGCCCACAAATGTTACCATCCATGTTGCCACTTTCCACTCCAGCTATTAATTAAGTAATTAGCTCTATGAACATGTTTTCCCTTAGTAATTACTTGCTGATTATCATTCAATACATCTGCAGTGAATGTGTCAAAATCATTAATGTTCATTGTGAATGTTATTAGCAAGTGCATTGGCTTTGGCACCAGCCATATCATCCTCTGACACAAATAGAGAAATGACGTACTTTTTATTGAATTCACTATCGATTAGAATTACATGAAGGCAGCTGGAAGGTGTCTTCAGCCTTGTTTCCGATGCCTCACCTTCCCTGTGGTGAATCTGTGGACTTCATTGCCGCAGATAGCGATGGAGGCCAAGTCACTGGGTGTTTTTAAAGTGGTAACCGACAGGTTCTTGATTAGTAAGGGTGTGAAAGGTTTAGGGGAGAAGGCAGGAAAAATGGGGTTGAGAGAAATAAATGGATCAGCCATGATCGAAGGACAGAGCAGACTTGATTGACCGAATGGCCTAATTCTTCTCCTCTGTCTTATGATCTTACATTCTTTATAAGGTCTTTCTCCAACTGAAATGAACTGAAAGATAGAACATGGAAACAGGCACTCCGGCCCACCTGTTCACACTAGTTTCCACATCCACTGCCGACACACAATTTATAGAGGCCAATTAACCAACAAGTTTGCACGTCTTTGTGATGTGGGAGGAAAGCGGAGGACCCACAGGAAACCCATTAGGTCACAGGGATAACATGCAAACTCCACTCAGACAGCACTCAAGGTCAGAATTGAACTCAGTTTGTGCTGTGAGGCAGCAGCTCTACCAGCTACACCACTGTGCTGCCCGCTTCCTTTTATTTCCATGCATTCTTGATGATTGGTCTGGGAAGGTGCTAGTGGCCAGGATATACAATAGAACCACCTGCTTCCACTGCTACTCACTATAGGGCGGCACAGCAGTAGAGCAGCTGCCTTACAGCACCAGAGACCCGGGTTCGATCCTGACCTAAGGTGCTGTCTGTGCAGAGTTTGCAAGTTCTCCCTGTGACTCCGCGCATTTCCTCTAGGTGCTCCGGTTTCCCCCCACATCCCAAAGACGTGCAGGTTTGTTGATTAGTTGGCTTCTGTAAATTGTCCCTAGGGTGTCAGACTAGAACCAGTGTATGAGTGATTGCTGGTCAGCGTGGACTCATTGGGCTGAAGGGCCTGTTTTCATGCTATACCTCTAAACTAAACTCATATCTGTAGTACTTACAACCAACCCCTTTTTCCCAATTTGTTCCAAAAGAGACCCAGGTTTGATCATAACCTCGGGTGCTTTCTATGTGGAGCTTGCAAGTTCTTCCTGTGACCACGTGGGTTTCCTCACACATCACAAATACGTATGGGTTTGTAAACAGCACCCAGTGTGTAGAAAATGGATGAGAAAGTGGGATACCATAGAACTAGTATGAACAGTTGATTGATGGTCAGTGTGGACTCGGTGGGCTGAAAGGCCTGTCTCCATGCCGTATCTTTCAATCAATCGACCTGAACAATGGTTGGCAATACCTTTAGACTCATGCCTCCAATACCCTCTGCTTGCTCACAGTTCCACTGCTCCCCTTGCAGAACCACATCGCCTGGTGACGACTATCTATGGACCCCCCCACCCCCCTCCTCATTTATCACACTCCTCTGAAGAAATATACCCCAAGTAAGAATCTAAAGGTATCAGCCGATGAACGAGTCTGCAGTAGATATGGTTAAAAGCTTCAAGTTACTAGGGGTAGATATCACCAGCAGCTTGTCATGGTCCAATTGTATTGATGCAATGGCCGAGAAAGGGTTTGGGAATTGCTCCATCCAAGACTGCAAGAAATTGCAGAAAATGTGTGGATGCTTGCTCGCTCGCTCACCCACTCACCCATTCACTCACTCACTCACTCACTCACTCACTCACTCACTCACTCACTCGCTCGCCCATTCACTCACTCACTCACTCACCCAGTCGCTCACTCACTCACTCACTCACTCACTCACTCACTCACTCACTCGCTTATTCACTCACTCACTCACTCACTCACTCACTCACTCACTCACTCACTCACTCACTCACTCACTCACCCATTCACTCACTCACTCACTCACTCACCCAGTCGCTCACTCACTCACTCACTCACTCACTCACTCACTCACTCACTCACTCGCCCATTCACTCACTCACTCACTCACCCACTCACTCACTCAGTCACTCACTCACTCACTCACTCACTCACTCACTCACTCACTCACTCACTCACTCACTCACTCATTGACTGACTGACCGACCGACCTACCGACCGACCGACCAACCGACCACATATGTTTAAATTGAGAGGGACATGATTTAATAGAAACCCGAGGGGGAACTTTTTCCATACAGAGGTTTGTGAGTATAGGGAATGAGCTACCAGAGGAGGTAGTTGAGGAAGGTACAATATCAAAATTTAATAGACATTTGGACAGGTACATGGATAGGAAAGATTTAGCGGGATGTGGACCGAATATTTGCATTGAATGTTTGCATTTTTACCAATACCACCCCCCTTCCCCTCCATTGGTTCCCAGTCATATCAATGGGACTGAGATACAAGAAAGTGGTGTTGGTAGAAGTAGCATCAATGTTGGTGCTGAAATATTAGCAACAGGCAGAACAGTGGTGCAGCTGGTAGAGCTGCTGTCTCCCAGCGCCAGAGACCCAAATTAGACCCTGACTATGGGTACTGTTTATACGGAGTTTGCACATTCTCCTCGTGACCGCATGGGTTTTCTCCGGGTGCTCTTGTTTACTCCCACATCCTAAAGACGTGCGGGTTTGTAGTCTAATTGGCCTCTGTAAATTGCTCCCGGTGTGTCGGGAATGGCTGAGTGGGATAACATAGAACTAGTGTGAATGGGTGATCGATGGTTGGTGTGGACTCGACAGGCCGACGGGCCTGTTTCTATGCTGTTCCTTTCAATCGCTCGATTTTTTAGCAGCACGCACATAAGCGGTTAAAGCACACAGGGCAGAGATGTCTGTCACAGTGAAGCTGTGCATGACATGATCTGAAATATTTTGTGCGGGCTTTCTGCAGAGGGAGCGTGGGCAACACAGCGCCAGGGCACATCACATGCCGAGAGTCACTGTCAGTGTCACTGTTACTCACTGTCAGAGTGGCGCCACGTGCAAGGTGGAGGGACAGCACCTCATATTTCACTTGGGCAGCTTACAACCCAGCAGTATGAATATTGATTCCTCTCATTTTAACCCTTGCATTCCCTCTCTCTCCATCCCACCCCCACCTTGTCATCCTACTAGTTTCACTGTCGTCCTGCTTAGTTTCACTGTTCATGCCCCCTTGCTATCACCTCTACCACAACCAACAATGGACCATTGTGGGCTCCACCTTCCGATAACTCAGCGGGCCAGGCAGCATTCCTGGAGAACACGAATAGGTGATGTTTCATGTCGGGACCCTTCTTTAGGTTGGAGACCCGAAACGTCTCCTATCCATGTTCTTCGGAATGCTGGCTGACCCGCTGAGTTAATCCAGCACTTTGTGACGAACCTGTCTGCTGGGTGTTCTTACCCTAGGAAGTCAGTGAGATTTACTACTCTTCCGTTCTCTTCCATATCCAAGGAGATTTGGGTCTCTGTAGTCGTGTAAAAATTATTAGATGAAAGTAGGTGGTGAATTCTTGGGGACATTTGTAGGTTTGTTTAAAATGAAATTGCCAGCTATAGCTGTACCTTGGCAGCAGATGAACTTGTCATTCAGTTCCAGAGAAGCTAAGGCAATGGACATTTTTATGGTGGAGATTGACAGATTCTTGATTAGCACGGGTGTCAGGGGTTATGGGAGAAGGCAGGAGAATGTGGTTGAGAAGGAAAGATAGATCAGCCATGATTGAACAGTGAAGTAGACTTGATGGACCGAATGGTCTAATTCTGCTCGTAGAACTTATGAATATAGGTGGGATCATGAAGAGTAAAGTAAACAGCTTATTCTTCCTCAGAAAGTACAGAATTGTCACAAATGTTTAATTTACGTAAGTGCTGCACTTCGGACTAACTTAAATCCACACAATTTGAAAGCCTGGAGACAACTCTTTGGTTTCTCCTGTGAGGTGCCGTTTCATTAAATGAGCAATCATTCGTTCTCTCGCTGTAATGAAAATGTTTGTTCCCCTTTCTCATTCTCTATTTGAGAGTGCAGTCATGTGCATGAAGGAATAAATCATGAGACGTAAAATCAACTTCAATGCTTATTCTGTACAATACATCTGAGCAGAAAAAAAGTCTAAATGGTGCCAGCTCTAGCCTTCCTTTGTTCAATCTGCCAACCTGTACAACCCCTACAACTGTGATTGTTTTCTCTGGAGCATCAGAGGCTGAGGGGAGACCTGATAGAATTAAATGCAATTTCTAGGGGGCATAGAAACATAGAAACATAGAAACATAGAAATTACGTGGAGGAGTAGGCCATTCGGCCCTTCGAGCCTGCACCGCCATTCAATATGATCATGGCTGATCATCCAACTCAGTATCCCGTACCTGCCTTCTCTCTATACCCTCTGATCCCCTTAGCCACAAGGGCCACATCTAACTCCCTCTTAAATATAGCCAATGAACTGGCCTCAACTACCCTCTGTGGCAGAGAGTTCCAGAGACTCACCACTCTCTGTGTGAAAAAAGTATTTCTCATCTCGGTCTTAAAGGATTTCCCCCTTATCCTTAAGCTGTGACCCCTTGTCCTGGACCTCCCCAACATCGGGAACAATCTTCCTGCATCTAGCCTGTCCAACCCCTTAAGAATTTTGTAAGTTTCTATAAGATCCCCTCTCAATCTCCTAAATTCTAGAGAGTATAAACCGAGTCTATCCAGTCTTTCTTTATAAGACAATCCTGACATACCAGGAATAAGTCTGGTGAACCTTCTCTGCACTCCCTCTATGGCAATAATGTCCTTCCTCAGATTTGGAGACCGGAACTGTACGCAATACTCCAGGTATGGTCTCACCAAGACCCTATACAACTGAAATAGAACCTCCCTGCTCCTATACTCAAATCCTTTTGCTATGAAAGCTAACATACCATTCGCTTTCTTCAATGCCTGCTGCACCTGCATGCCTACTTTCAATGACTGGTGTACCATGACACCCAGGTCTCGCTGCATCTCCCCTTTTCCTAATCGGCCACCATTTAGATAATAGTCTGCTTTCCTGTTTTTGCCACCAAAGTGGATAACCTCACATTTATCCACATTATACTGCCAAACATTTGCCCAGTCACCCAGCCTATCCAAGTCACCTTGCAGTCTCCTAGCATCCTCCTCACAGCTAACACTGCCCCCCAGCTTAGTGTCATCCGCAAACTTGAAGATATTGCCTTCAATTCCCTCATCCAGATCATTAATATATATTGTAAATAGCTGGGGTCCCAGCACTGAGCCTTGCGGTACCCCACTAGTCACTGCCTGCCATTGTGAAAAGGACCCGTTTACTCCTACTCTTTGCTTCCTGTTTGCCAGCCAGTTCTCTATCCACATCAATACTGAACCCTCAATGCCGTATGCTTTAAGTTTGTATGCTAATCTCTTATGTGGGGCCTTGTCGAAAGTCTTCTGGAAGTCCAGATGCACCACATCCACTGGTTCTCCCCTATCCACGCTACTAGTTTCATCCTCAAAAAATTCCACAAGATTCGTCAGACATGACTTACCTTTCGTAAATCCATGCTGACTTTGTCCAATGATTTCACCACTTTCCAAATGTGCTGCTATCCCATCTTTAATAACTGACTCTATCAGTTTCCCCACTACCGATGTTTAACTAACTGGTCTGTAATTCCCCGTTTTCTCTCTCCCTCCCTTCTTAAAAAGAGGGGTTACGTTTGCTACCCGCCAATCCTCAGGAACTACTCTAGAATCTAAAGAGTTTTGAAAGATTATCACTAATGCATCCACTATTTCCGGAGCTACTTCCTTAAGTACTCTGGGATGCAGCCTATCTGGCCCTGGGGATTTATCAGCCTTTAATCTATTCAATTTACCCAACACCACTTCGCGACTAACCTGGATTTCACTCAATTCCTCCTTTGACCCGCGGTCCCCTGCTATTTCCAGCAGATTATTTATGTCTTCCTTAGTGAAGACGGAACCAAAGTAGTTATTCAATTGGTCTGCCATATCCTTGTTCCCCATGATCAACTCACCTGTTTCTGACTGCAAGGGACCTACATTTGTTTTAACTAATCTCTTTCTCTTCACATATTTATAAAAACTTTTGCAGTTAGTTTTTATGTTCCCTGCCAGTTTTCTTTCATAATCTATTTTTCCTTTCCTAATTAAGCCCCTTGTCCTCCTCTGCTGGTCTCTGAATTTCTCCCAGTCCTCTGGTATGCTGCTTTTTCTGGCTACTTTGTACGCATCATCCTTTGCTTTGATACTATCTCTGATTTCCCTTGTTATCCACGGATGCACTAACTTCCCTGATTTATTCTTTTGCCAAACTGGGATGAACAATTTTTGTAGTTCATCCATGCAGTCTTTAAATGTCTTCCATTGTGTATCCACCGTCAACCCTTTTAGAATTGATTGCCGGTCAATCTTGGCCAATTCACGTCTCATACCCTCATAGTTACCTTTATTTAAGTTCAGAACCATTGTTTCTGAATTAACAATGTCACTCTCCACCCTAATGAAGAACTCGATCATATTATGGTCACTCTTGCCCAAGGGGGCACGTACAACAAGACTGCTAACTAACCCTTCCTCATTACTCAATACCCAGTCTAAAATAGCCTGCTCTCTCGTTGGTTCCTCTACGTTTATTTAGATAACTATCCCACATACATTCCAAAAAATCCTCTTCCTCAGCACCCCTGCCAATTTGATTCACCCAATCTATATTAGATTGAAGTCACCGATTATAACTGTTTTGCCTTTGTCGCATGCATTTCTAATTTCCTGTTTGATACCATCCCCAACTTCACTACTACTGTTAGGTGGCCTGTACACAACACCCCACCATAGTTTTCTGCCCCTTAGTGTTTTGTAGCTCTACCCATACCGATTCCACATCCTCCAAGGTAATGTCCTTCCTTTCCATTGCGTTAATCTCCTCTCTAACCAGCAACGCTACCCCACCTCCTTTTCGTTTCTCTCTATCCCTCCTGAATATTGAATATCCCTGGATGTTCAGCTCCAAGCCTTGGTCACCCTGAAGCCATGTCTCCGTGATCCCAAATATATCATAATCATTAATAGCTATCTACACGTTCAATTCATCCACCTTATTACGAATACTCCTTGCATAGAGACACAAAGCCTTCAGGCTTGTTTTTACAACACTCTTACCCCTTATACAATTATGTTGAAAAGTGGCCCTTTTTTGATTTTTGCCCTGGTTTTGTCTGCCTGCCACTTTTACTTTTCACCTTGCTCCCTATTGCTTCTACCCTCGTTTTACACCCACCTGCCTCTCTGCTCTTGTACCCATCCCCCTGCCACATTAGTTTAAATCCTCCCCGACAGCACTAGCAAACATTCCCCCAAGAACATTGGTTCCATTCTAACCCAGGTACGGACCGTTTGTACTGGTCCCACCTCCCCCAGAAATGGTTCTAGTGCCCTCAAAATTTGAATCCCTCCCCCTTGCACCATTTTTCAAGCCACGTATTCATCTGCATTATCCTCCTATTTCTACTCTGACTGGCCCGTGGTACTGGCAGTAATCCAGAGATTATTACCTTTGAGGTCCTACTTTTAAGTTTATCCCCTAGCTCCCTAAATTCACCTTGTGGGACCTCATCCCTTTTTTTACCTATATCGTTGGTGCCAATGTGCACCATGACAACTGGCTGTTCACCCTCCCCCTCTAGAATGTTCTGCAGCCGTTCAGCGACATCCCTGACTCTTGCACCAGGGAGGCAACATGCCATCCTGGAGTCTCGTTTGCGGCCGCAGAAATGCCTATAGATGGGATAGACAGTCAGAACCTTTCCCCCATGGTGGAAATGCTAAAGACTAGCGGGCGTAGCTTCGAGATGGGAGGGGCACAATCTAAAAGTGATTCATAGGGAAGGTTTTCTACACAGGGAAGGGGGTTGCCTAGAATGTGCTGTCAGGGGTGGCGATGGAGGCAGATAGTGGTATTTAAGAGGCCTTTGGATAGGCACATGGATATGCAGGGGCTGGAGGGATAAGGATCACATGCAGGCAGAGGAGATTTGTTTCACTCGCCATCATGTTTGGCATGGGCATTGTGGGCCAAAGGGGCTGTTTCTGTACTGTACTGTTCCACATTCCATATACACTAGTGCTGCTTCTCTGAATCCTTGGAACCTGGTGGCCCGATAACTTCTCCTGGGTATCAACTGATGTGTCATAAAAAAAGACTCTAAACCAAAGTTTAT
Organism: Okamejei kenojei; assembly: GCA_035221665.1. Taxonomy (NCBI): domain Eukaryota; kingdom Metazoa; phylum Chordata; class Chondrichthyes; order Rajiformes; family Rajidae; genus Okamejei; species Okamejei kenojei. Next base: position 22,799,525 of record CM069132.1, read on the forward strand.
TAAAAGGAACAAAAGGAATAGGTGACGTTTCAGGTCGAGATCCTTCCTGAGTCTGAGGAAGGGTCTCGACACAAAACGTCACCTATTCCTTTTCTCCAAAGATGCTGCCTGACCCGCTCTTCATATTTACATTCTCATCAAGGGCAGCCATGGTGGCACAGCGGTAGAGTTGCTGCCATTATAGCGTTTGTAGCGCTGGAGACCCAAGTTCGATTCTGACCACGGGGGCTGTCTGTACGGATTTTGTACATTATCCCCATGAACTTATGTAGCAATGTTACAAAATTTTGAGATTTAATAAAATCAAGTCTGCAATTTATCCCATCAGATAAAGCATAAAAAGAAGTTTAATTTGACACCTAACTCACTTTCATATCTTCAATATTAAAAAAATTATGGCCATTTTCATACTCGGAAATTAGCATCTTGTTCCCCATTGCCTTTCCATTGACTTAACTCAAAAGCTGTGATCTAGGACAGTCAAAAGCCCATAACTTTCTTAAATATTAAGAGAATGAAATTTTCAGTTATTATAGATTGAAGCATTCTGAAACAAATATGAAACAATCTTACTTGGATGACCTGAAATTAAAGCATATAATAGTAAGATTAAACAAGAACTTACCAGTTCGAAGTTTGATCGTTATTTTATGAGGAGTTACGATGAGGGATTACGTGAAGAACCCGCCTCACGCTGGCAACGGCATACTTCAAAGCAGCGGCATGAAAAACACAGAACACCAAAAGCCGGAGTAACATAGTAAGGCTCATAAAAGACTTAGAACTACCATTTGATCATTTATTTTATGAGGGTGGGAGTGGAGGGCACGTAATCCCTCATCGTAACTCCTCATAAAATAACGATCAAACTTCGAACTGGTAAGTTCTTGTTTAATCTTACTATTTTACTTCGGAGTCACGTGAGTGACTACGTGAAGATTTTAAAGCTTTCTGTGTTTTTTATGTCGTAGAATTAATCCGTACGACAGTCCGGCTAAGTAAACACATACATGAGAAACCAGACTAATGTTAGTTCTTTTCACAATTAACTTTATTAATGGCTTAAAGACCATATAATAACCCTCCTTATATCTGAGGGAAATGATTACAAGTGATAAAAGATATAAGTGACTACACAACTGATTATAGCAATTAATAGTAAACAAAGCAGATGATTATAGTGCTCCCAACACCACGTGTCCAAAGCATGTCATAGTGTGAACAGGTTTATTGTAGAACTTTGAAAAAGTTTCTTCTTTACTCCACCCTGTGACTTTTAAAATATGCTCGAGAGGTACGTCCCGCCCCTTCGCCGCGGACGTAGCTGCCGCCCTGGTGGAGTGAGATTTTAACACCTCAGTGTCTACTCCCGCTAAAAGCAACACCTGTTTCAACCACTTTGAGATAGTTTAAACTGAAGCTCTTGTGTGTGTTTTTTGTGCGTAACCATTAACGTTTTTTCATTTCCTCGAAGAGTCTCAGTAACTTTAATATATTGGTTCAAATGTCTAGCCACACACAAAGTAGGATCAATATGATAAGCTTGAAAGGTTACCTTTGCTCCAGATCTCCGTGGTCTGCTTTGTTTGATCAGCTCGTAAACATAGAACACAATATTATCTGTAGTCACATGCATACAGTCTAAACGCAACATTTGTAAAGTTTGCACTCTTTGAGCTGAGACCAGTGACATTAACATTATTAATTTCAATGTTAATCTTTCCAATGTCAATCCTTCAATTGGAGTCCATTGTCTAAGTAGAGTAAGTACAATGCTCACACCCCAAATCTCTGTGTATCTTGGTTTGGGTGGATTAATGTTAAGGATTCCTTTCATGAATCTAGATATTAATGGATGTGACCAATTGATTTCTGATCAGTCATAAGTCCTAAATAGGATGACAAGGCACTGCGTGCAGTGTTAATGGCACTGTAACTTAAATGTTGCTCAAAATGCAAATTGGCAAGGAATTCCAAACATTTGCAATATTCACAATATCATAAGAAATATTTGACTGTGTGCAAAATTCTTCCCATTACTTAATATGTGTCATATATTGTTTTTGTGTGCTATCTCGCCATGATGCGACTATAATTTCCATCGTTTTGTCCGATAATCCCAGCTCCTGCAGTGGTCTGGTCAAAACCTGTAGATTAATAAATTCATATATGCATATAATGGATAAATTTCTTTAGTTACTGGACGAATCAAAAATATCACTACAGTTAGGAATCGACATATATGGCTCTTTAATCATATTCAGCATTACTGGGAACCAAAGTTGAGTTGGCCAATTTGGAACTACCAAACAATCCAGAGGCAGAATCTTGTTCTATCTTCTTCAGACATCTCTGAATCAAAGCAAATGGTGGAAAAGCATAAAAGAACATATTTCCCCCAGTTTAACGAAACAGCATCTACTACTACTGCATCTGGATCGTGTTCCCAAGACACATATTTAGGTAATTGATGATTAAGCCTTGATGCACACAAGTCAATTTTCTGGTAACCCAAATTGGTGTATAATATTTTTAAATATTGCTGGCTTAAGCATCCATTCCGTATAATCTTTAAATATCCTTGATCTTTTATCTGCCTCCACATTGTCTTTACCTTGAATGTAGCTTGCTGAAATCCATATTTGGCGATCAATACACCATTACCATATTTATTGACCAGACAATCACATGATACTGATCTAACTCCCCCCCATGTGATAAATATATGCAACAGCCGTATTATTGTCTAACTGTATTAACACATGTACACCTTGTTTAGCACAACAATATGCTTTTAGTCCATAAAAGCACCCAATAACTCCAAATAGTTAATACCATCAGCTTGAAGAAACGCTTCTTCTTGAGCTTTTTCATCTACCTCCACAATTGGAGGATGAATCTGTTGCCCCCCATCCGAGAGCACTAGCATCTGTTTGTAAAACCATTTCAGGCTGTTTAATCATGATATTTATTAGCAGCTTGTGGGACATTTTTTAACCCACCATTGTAATTCCAACACAGCTTCTTTTGTTAATTACATAGGCCTGTCAAGTGGCCTGCCTTCTCTTTGAGAGCTCGTATCTTGTCCCTTCGAAGATTTTGATAATGTAATGGACCAAATTCTACTGCAGGAAACGCTGCTACCAGTTTACCAATGGTTTTCGCTATTTCTCGGATGGAAGGATAAGGTTTGAATGAGATAATTACAAGTTACCAAAATATCATCGACTTTATCTGTTGGTAAAGTTATTAACATAGTCACTGAGTTAATTACAAACCCCAAAAGTTAATTGTTTGTGCTGGCTGCAGCTGGGACTTAATTGGATGAATCAAAAACCCTAGCTTACCACAAAGCTTTAGTAACTGAAACTGAGTTCTCAGCTGGCTCTTGATAATCACTAATGATCAGAATGTCATTGAGATAAGCCATAATAATGTGCATTTGTGCTCTTAATTGGGCCTAAACTGGTTTCAACAGTTTCGTAAAGAGTCTAAGAGCTGAACTCAGTCCATTTGGCAAAGCTTAACTGCCATAATTGTCCCAACCAATTAAATTTTAAGTACCACCGAAAAAACTGATGCATAGGTACAGAATAATAGGCGTCTTGTTCATCAATCTTAGCCATATAACAACCTGCTGAATTAAGTATTTTGCAGTATTCAATGTCTCCATTTTAAAATGTTTGTATTCTACAAACTTATTTAGATCTGTAAGGTCCAGAATACTTCTGCAACCGCCATCTTTATTCCTTCTAAAAATATTAAAACAAATTGATGCTCGTGTTCATAAGTTTTTTCCATTACCCCTTTTCCAGATAATTGGGCAATTTGGACATTAATCTCTGCTTTTTCAATTGCAGAAACACGAAAACATAAGCAGGTTTATTCTGTACAGGAGGATTAACCCCTTCTTTAAAAGTAATAGTAGTTAATGAAACTGCTTGTAATATATACCGATCAAAAGTAATAGTAAGCCAGTCTTTATAAACTTTTTGTAATCTCCCTCTAACTGGAGATTAATCCGCAGTTTTCTTTAAGCATAGAACAAGTCTTTTAATTCCTCTCCATATGAGCGTGGTGGTCTCCTTTTCCCCCCAATTCGGGTAAGTATTTGGCTGTGCAGTACAATAAGACTTCCTTGACATATTTCTGCCTCTATTTCCAAAATCAAATCCCCTTCTGGGCGAAAATACCTTTTTGTCCAAAGACAAAGGTTTCATGCAGCTAAAATATTTAACTTTTCATCCAATTTTAATAATTTAGGCAGATTACTCCAAACAGACAACCAGGAGCTTAAACACCACTTGCTCGACACAGGTATGCAAACCTTGGGTGAAAAATGGGCCAAATAGCCATTTACCTCATACAAAATTTCATAGAAAGAATTGCACAATAGCGTCTTTTTTTTTTTTTTTTTTTTTATCCATCTCCGCAAAAGCCATAATAGCAGCAGAATAATTTGTGAGGATTTTTGAACCTCACTACTTGACGCTCTCATATTTGGGGTCATGGATGCCCATATCAACGGATAAACCGTAGGCACTTCCAATGAGGCACAATTTCTTGTGCTGTGCAATTTTAATATTTCAATCATCACAGAAACATGAAGTTGGTGAGATACCATATATATATGTTGGCAGCTAGGTTTTCTTCCATAGCCTCACCACTTCCTTCATATATAGCAAATTCTTTTGCTATCCCAGGCACATTTGGCCTTTTTTATTTATTTATTTATTTATTTATTTATTTATTTTTCTTTTCTTTTTCTTTTTTATTTATTTTGTGGTGTGCTTTCAAATGCAAATCACCATCAACAGGGTCTGCCTTCTGCAGCCCTAAATCAATTGGGATTTCATCCCATGAGACTTCTTCCGGCCCAAATCCTGGGTCCGGATTCCAACTCCCAATTAGGCCCACAGCCATATTCAGAATAATTAAACCCCTCAGGGATTTTTTGGGATTCATCTGGGTACTGTGACCCTAGTCTCATAATTATTTGGAGAACTTTCTCCATATGCTCCATAATTAGTTCCACATAGTTTAATTATCTGGAGGACTTTCAAATATCAGAGTCATCAAAACCACGGGCCTCTCAGATTTTTTTTTTTTTTTTTCCATTTTCGGGAGCATTTCTTTCCGTGGTTATCATTTTTGGAAAATAATTCGCTAACGGGTATATCTGCGGCCACCGGTATCGGAACCGGCTCCGCACTAGCTTTCCCGTATATTTATTTTTCACCCCAGGAAGCACTTTACCCGCGAATTTTCCTTTACTTCATAATCTGTGCTATCCAGCACTTAACTTGACTCTGACTTGATTTTACATAACTATTACTGCTGGACCTACCCAGCGTCCGCTAAAAACATCGCAACTTTGCTGCACTTACCTGCGGGGCCGTTCCGACCGCTGCGAGGAGCTGCTCCTTACTGCAGCTCCTCCTTCCGCCGTCAGCGTTGACGTCATGCCGTTGCCAGCGTGAGGCGGGTTCTTCACGTAGTCACTCACGTGACTCCGAAGTAAAATTAGTTAGTTACCCAATTGTAGCTAATTACAAAATTCAATTACTAGATCTAAACATCTATCCATTTCTTAAGAAAATATTAACATTTTTTAATTGCCTGTGTCCAAATAACATTCACACAATAATTCATATTATTACCCATATCACACATCTGAGGTATGCTTTTACAAAATTGTATTCCCTTCGTTTTTACTGCCAGCAGGGGTAACAGGGGAATATTTTCTTGTATTCCCCTTTCTTGCGAACGCCTATGGACTTTACCTGTTAAAACAGCGGGGAATATAGTCTTATATTCCCCTGGTCTCACATCCGGGAACTTGGCAACGTGACGGCAACGTGACGCTGCGTGGGAAATTTAGATATTCAAACGGCAGACAGGAAGGACTGCCGCGTCCATTTTGGTTACATTTTTCGTGGGAAGTCCGCCGAGCTGAGATGTTCAAATTTTCCTCTAGATATCTGATATGGGTAATAATAACAATATTGACTGTCCTCTTTCGGGAGATATGACATATATTGCCCTCACTAGATCCATATTGCCCTCGTCTTCGACTCGGGCAATATGAATCTACTTCAGGCAATATATGTCGTATCCCCTCAAGGCCAGTCAATATTCTATTAATATAACATGATTTTTAAATCTCATTGTCATGAATTTATAGGCCAAATGGAAGGAATTTAGTGTTTAATTCCTGTAAATTAATGGCCATTTAAATCAACGCGAGTGGGTTTTATTGGAATGCGGTGGATTGGAACGTTGCGGTTTGCAGTGAATTTAAGCCACAGTCGGCAGGAAAAATACCACCGGTTCGTATATATTTTTTGTCCCCATTTTGCAACATGAAAATTTGATTAAATGCTTCCTAAGAACCACGTTTTTATGTAAAAATAAACTGTCTACCTTCTTTCCTCCCCTACGTAAAATCCTTCCCGTTGTCGGCGCTCACGGCTTCAGAAGATGACTTTTTAATTACTCTAGCTAATAAATGATCTAGTGTAATAAATCAAATGTCGGAGCGATTTCTCTTTAGCAACGAAATCCCCTGAGATGGATCGACTTAAATGGTCTGGTGAAAAACGGCATTTTAAACCCGCCCTCCTCTGAAAGGTGCCAAAGTCGCGCACACGGGAAGTGGCAGAACTGCAGCGTCGCTTAAGGTAAGTATTGTAACATACCCACATACCTTAAGGTAAGTATTGTAACATGGGTTTTCTCCGAGATCTTCAGTTTCCTCCCACACTCCAAAGATGTACAGATATGCAGGTTAATTGACATGGTGTATGTGTAAATTGTCCCTAGTGTGTGTTGGTCAGTGTTGATGTGTGGGGATCGCTGGCCAGTGTGGAGTCGGTGGGTTGAACGGCCTGTTTCTGCGCTGTATCTCTAAACTAAACTGAAAATATGGTCCCTCAGCCACCTTATCTTCTCAAGGCCAAACTACCTGGCCTTGAAGTTATCTTGAGTTATGCTCTAACCAGATGTCAATCACATGACTGTTTTCACTGTGCTTCTTTGTTCTCCGTGTCTCAGCCTGTCTCTCTGTCTCTCTCTCCGGCTAGCAGCATAACCCACAATTAGCCCAAATCATCAATCTGTGGCACAAATTTATCTTGTTCTATGATTCTAACCATTTTGTTCCACGTCTCCTGGAAGATTCTGAATTTTCCTTATTTAGTTATTCACAGCAGCCATTTTCAATTGGCACAGTGCGCAGAGGTAGAGTTGCTGCCTTACAGCGTCATGGACCCTGTTCGTTCCTGACTATGCGTGCTGTCTATACAGAGTTTGTGCATTCTCCCTGTGAGCAGATGCTCCGGTTTCCTCCCACATTCCAACGATGTACAGGTTAATTGGCTTCTGCAAATTGTCCTGAGTGTGTAGGAGAGAACTCGTGCATGAGCGATCACTGACTGGTCAGCGTGGACTCGGTGGGTCGAAGGCCCTATTCTGTATCTCTAAACTAAACTAATTAAACAAAAAAAATTGTTCTAGAACATAAGGTAACCTGTTTGGCTGGATACGAATGCCAGAAAGACTGAGGAAAGAAGGCAGATTCCCTTCTCTGAGTGAACTGGGAGAGTTTTATGTGGAAACAAAGAACATATCTTGGTTTATACAAAAGATAGACACAAAGTGCTGGAGTAAGTCAACAGGTCAGGCAGCATCTCTGGAGAAAAAAGATAAGTGACGTTTCAGGTCAAGACCCTTCTTCGGTCCTTCTTCTGATCCCGACACAAAACATCACCTATCCTTGTTCTCCAGAGATACTGCCCAACCCGCTGAGTTACTCCAGCACTTTGTATCTATCTTGGGTGAGTTTTATCATTACCATTCATGAGAGCAGCTTTATTTTATATCCAAGATTTGCTGAGGGGGAGAAGATAGGAGTGTTTGGGAGATAGAAAATAAGATTTATATGGGATTGATGTAAAGAGGTTCTTAATGGTCTCAATCATTACTCAACGTGTTTATTAACTAAATGGTTGTTGGAGGAGCCCTTCTACTATCGACTTCTTCTCCGATATAAACAAACCAAGGAAGAAATAAATGTTCAAAGAAAAATTATCGTCAGTTTATTGTCATGGGAAAGTACTTTTATCAATTTAACTAAAATATAATTTGTAGAATGAATTCGGGCACCAACGACAGTCCGAACGAAGATGGATAAAAATTTATTTAATATGTAAACTTATTTTTTTATTTGAAAACAAGACTTATTCCTGTTAAAGTAAACCAACATTTTTGGAGAATACTGAATTGATTATATCCTTTGGAGCGTTCCCCATCTTGAAGAAATGAGATTCCATCTTTCTACAGCGGCTTCGTATAGCACAAAGTCTAACCATAAAACTCGCCGGGATTCCCCGCATCACTGTGGGTGAAAGGCAATAAAGGTCCCATAAACTCACCGCTGTCCCCATCCGCAGTCGTCGAAGCTCCCGCAGCCGGCAGTCGAAGCCCCCACGTTGGGACGATCGAAGCTCATGCGGCTTGGAGCTCCCGAAGTCGGTCTCTGACCAGGGACCGCGAGATCCGCGATGTTAAAGTCCGCAGGCTCCCGCGGTTGGAGCTCCCGAAATCGGTCTCCAGAAAAGCTTGCCAATTCCTCGATGTTAGGCCGCAGTGCAGACGGAGATGCAATACGGAAAATAGATCGCATCTCAGACTCTCCTACTGGCAACATGCTGTAAAGGTTGCAAATTCGTTTGCTCCCTTAACTTTTAAATTCCACTCACCACTCTTTCAATGTTACTCGTGGCTATTTGATTTCAAGACACCATCTAACTTTTCATAAAGTGCTGATAACACTTTTACACACCTTAATCATGAAAAGGATGGAGACAAGAAGATAGGGAGGTTTCCCCAAAGGAACACGGGAACCCACAGCTGCAGCTTCTGATTCCAGTATCAAAGAAGCAATATCGAAAATGAACGATTAAAATGAGCTGAAAATGAAATGAAAATAAGATTTGGCAGTTTGGAAGAAATGGTAAAAGGAGTTTCGACAAATTTGAAGGAAGTCCAAGGAAGACTGTCTTTGTTACAAGATGAAGTTCGTGAACAAAAGGATGAAATTGATATATTGCGAACCCTGGGACGGGAGAGAGATTTGAAGATTGAAAAACGGGAACGGAGAATGAATGAAAACACTCGAGCACTTCAGCAATACAAGACTAAAAATATGGACCTAGAAAACAGGATGGGTTTGCAAGGTCAAATGATAGCCGTAATATAATCATTGAGACGAGACATTGGGAAGAGAAAGAAATGATTATTCGGTTTCATTTTTGGCAAATGAAGGAGAGTATTCTCCAGGCAGCAAAAAAGTGGGGTGTGGTTGAATATGAAGGAGGCAAGCTTTGGTGTGTCCCTGATTATAGTTACGAGCTTTTGGAAATAAGAAAGTCCTTTTATAATGTAATGTCTGATTTGTATAAGAAAAAGCTACGGCCAGTTTTATTATACCCAGCTAGATTGCGTATTTGATGTTTCAACGGTAATTTTTGATTTTTTAACAATCCTCAAGACGCCTCTAGCTTTCTGGAGAGCTACGAGGAGGAAGGGGACCAATCGATAGCTGATTAAGTTATAACTGGAGATTTACTGTTCCTATTTTGACAATATTTCGTTTGGTAATGATTAAGAATTTAACTGGATGAGTTGTTTTTCTTTTATATATATTATTTTAAGAATTTCTTTGTTAATTTCGTGTTCCCCTGTCATTAGACAAACTAAGAGAACGCAGTTCTTGTTTTTCATATCCTGACCTTGGATAATAATATGTAGCTTTCGCTCGTTAACTTCATGTCAGTCTGTATTTTTTTTCTTCTCTCTCAAAGAGATAATAAGGAATGTGTTTTGACTAGGAGTGGTTAAAAATTATTATCTCTATGCCGAGCACTGTTACTAGGGAAGATGGGGTTCGGGGAAGTGATTAGGTAGCTTGCTGACTGTCTATTGGTCAGTTTGGGGCTTTACAGGGGTGGGGGGGGGGGGGGGGGGGGGGGGGGGGGGGGGGGGGGGGGGGGGTCCTTGGTTCCCTATTTAGTGTTTACATTTGTGCAAAGTTGTACTACAAAAATGTCTGAAATGTCGTCACTTCTGGCTCTGCCCTAGATTTTTCTCCTTCCAGTATCATGAACTTTTAGGCTTCAAGAAATTAACCCATTACATCCCACATGATTTTTACAAGCAATATGGATAAAGTTATTAATTTTCTTTCATGGAATGTGAATGGCTTGAACCATCCCATTAAGAGGACATTTAAAAAAAAAGTTATTCACAGACTAAATGCTCAGATTATCTTTGCTCAGGAAACTCATGTAAGGCAAGATGACAATTTACGATTTTTAAAGTTTTGGCGAGGACAGCAGTTTCATTCAAATTCACAGGCTAAGGTGAAAGGAGTCTCTATTTTTATTGACCTCTCAATTCTGTTTGTTCACAATGAAACAATTTCTGTTTTCGTTATCCCACTAAGGCAGATTTTTGGTGATTACTGGTGTTCTTTACATGCAAAAAAATCAAAATTGCTAAGGTGCCTCCCCAATGTCTACGCAAAAATATTGATCACCCTGAGTTTTTTAAACAGTTAATTGCATCCTTTCCTAATTTTAAATGAACACTTTTTAATAATGGGTGGAGATTTCACTGTGTTTGAACCCCACGATTGACAGATCTACATCTGATCAAGTGCTTCCAAATAAATCAGCTAATTTGATTAATTATTTTTTACTTGACTCTGAAATGTTAGAAGTTGGAGATTTTTGCACCCAAATGACAAAGAATTTTCATTTTTCTCTCATGTATATCACAGTTATTCCAGGATTGATTATTTATACTAGATTCTCAGCTAGTTCCATCGGTAACTGCATGTGAGTATGATGCAATCGCTATTTCTGATCACGCACCTTTGAAACTATCAATTAATCTACTTGATTCCAAGTTTAGAGCTAAACAATGGCAATTTAATGCTACTTTGCTTCAAGACTTACATTTTATTAATTTTATGAACGATCAGATTGCTTTTTACTTTTTGGGAAACTCTACTGAAGAAATATCCAATGGTATAGTCTGGGATGCTTTTAAGACATATATTTGTGAACAAATTATTTCATACTCCGCGGGATTAAAAAAACAAAATCAAAAATAAATAGGTACATTGGCTGACAAGATTAAAGAAATTGATAAAAAATATTCAAAGCTCCTAGTTTAGAGCTCTACAAGAATGGAGTTGAACTTCAACTGAGACATGACTTGTTATTAGTATCACCGATTGAGAACCAGTTACTTAAAACCAAAAGTCAATTTTATATACATGGCGAAAAATCTGGTAAAAAACTCGCTAATCAATTGAAAGTGGTGTCGGCCAAGCGTCAGATTACTAAAGTGAGAAAACGGGATGGTACAGTAACTGTAGACCATGACAAAATTAATAAATCCTTTCAAGAATTTTATACCCTCCCTATACCAATCAGATCTTCCTACTGATTCCAATATAACGCATGAGTTTTTAAAGAAACTGAACTTACCAAATTTACCATATAATGAGTCTCTGTTGTTAGATGGAAGAAGAAATACAGAAAGCAATCTTTTCAATGAATTCTGGTAAAGCACCCGGTTTAGATGGGTTTACAGTAGAATTTTTAAAGTATTTTTCAAATTTATTGTCTCCATGGCTAGGTAAGGTATTTAAAGACGCCCTTTTAAGGAATAGATTACCACAATCTTTTTATGAAGCTTCTATTTCTTTAATTCTTAAAAAAGATAAAGACCCTACTGAAGTGTCATCATATAGACCTATATCAATGTTAAATGTAGATTTCAAAATTCTTTCCAAAATATTAGCTATGAGATTGGAAAAGATTTTACCGCAAATTATCTCTGAAGATCAGACCGGTTTTATTAAAAATCGTTACTCATACTTTAACGTTAGGAGGTTAATGAATATTGTACATACAGCATCTAATAAAACCCCAGAATGTGTCATCTCACTTGATGCCGAGAAAGCGTTTGATAGAGTAGAATGGGATTTTACTTCAGAGTCACGTGAGTGACTACGTGAAGAAGCCCCGCCTGGTGCATCATCGGCATTATGTCGACACTGTCGGTAGGCAAAGAGCTGCAGAGCGCAGCTCTACCAGGTAAGCGCAGGCCCGCAGGTAAGTGCATTGAATTATTGTTTCAAAACTTATGGCGTGCAGATGGAGGGTGAATGAGAAAAGCATCTAAAAGATTAGTGCGGAGGTTCCGAACCGGTGGCGGACGTTTTAAAATTAACTGCCTCCAGACAAGAAAGCCTTATGGCACAGAATAAATTAAATGGAGAAATACTCCAGATTAAATTTCAACCAAGGGTCTTAAAAAAACAGAATATTCCCAGGCAGGCCCTAAGGGGTTTCCATATACAAATTTATTGTGCTTTTGCCACTGTGGGAATGTGAACCTCAGTTTGGGCTGGAGGTAGGCTCCTTGAGCAAGTCTCAGGAGTACCAGGGCAGTAAAAAACTGACCCTGAAAGTGGTGGCTGGTCATAAGTACCCACCACAGCACAAGTATAAATCCAGGTGTACTTTAGAGGTACAAAGTATGATACGTGAAGGAAGCGGTGAGGCCATGGAAGGTAACCATGGTGGCCAACATTAATTTGTTTCTCACCAGCTTCAGGAGGCTGTTATGGTTGAACCAGCAGATTTATATATAAAAACACTTGTGCTTTACTAGTGCCAACAGTGAATTCGATTAAGGTACCCATGTCTTCAATTATACGGAGGCACAAGGAATACTATTTTTAAGAAATGTCAAGTTTGTGCATGGCATCACTGCTTGTGGGAAGCAAGTGAAAGAAAACAAAAAAATTGTGCAATGACCAAAAAAAAAAAAAAATTTTAAAAAGACAAGTTGGCATTGTTTTCAGAGCTCATATGTTGAGCTCAATGGTTATAAGAGATAAATTGCCATTGGGACCATTTTGCACTTTGGATTTCCAGGTCAATACAGATCAAGCTATGTTCAAACTCATGATTATTTATGGAGTAAATCTGCCTCAAAAAAATCACAAGACATTGATAAAGAAGCAAAGACTATAGTCTCATAAACATTTGCAAAATTGTGGGCCAATGCGGAAGAGTTGATATTGGATCAAGCAGAGGCAGGAGTTTGGTAAGGAAGTTTCCATCCAGCACAGCCTTATGTAAACCCATGTGGTTGGGGAAAGAAGGGCCATCCGTGCATTTGGAGAGGTACAAAAACTTGATTTTATCACAGAGGTAGCTTTTGATGAACCTCCAAGCGATTGGTGGTAGATTACAGGTGTGTTATGATAAAGAGTCATATTGGAGTGAGCATAACAGATTGTCGAAGGGCTGAATGGCCTAATCCGCACCTGGTCCACACTGTGTAAGATACCTGTGTATCTACAATAAAATTTTTGTAGATAGTTGATCCACCTGTACAGAATAAACCTAATCTTATTTTTAGGTTTCTGCACCCGAAATATCTCAAATAAAGAAGAGATAAGAAATTTACTTTGGGAAAGTGTAATGGGGAAAAAAACGGAAATAAGCATCCACAACAATTTGTATCAAATAATTTCCCAGGCAGTAGAAAGATGATGTTTGTAGTCATTTCTAGACATCACACACTTTAATACATTTGTCCAGTATAAAACATTTTTCAAACTTGATACCTTCAACACTGCAAGACAGTTGTTATCAACAAGTTGTTAATTTGCTACTATAAAAAACTTGGGGATGCGTATGTTTTTAGTACCAATTTATCATGTTCACAGGTACTTGAAAATTAATTAGATGGGTCAGCTGTTGCAAGGTTTGGGCATTATCTAATGGATTGAACTCAGTTTCTAGGCTGTTCACACAATTATTGAAACCAGCACTTGCACTGATAAGGACACATGGTCATGGTTTATCTTGATGACAAATTTTAATTGGCAATGCTGATCAGGAGGTCAGCTGAAAAATTTAGTGCAGGAATTACAAGCCTGTTGAGAGGCTTAGAGTCCTGACCCATCCCAACAAAACATCTAAGCTTTAAGCCATCACCAAACAATTGACTATTTTTCACTCGCATATCACGGGGTCGGACTTTTGAGTGATTCAGTACCATGTTTGTTTAAAATTTTTAACTCGTTGTAATAACGTAGCGGCCCGTGCGTATTAGTGACAAGAGACAAAGTGTCAATATTACAAATGTGTGTCTTTGCCTTGTTGACACCCCCTCAAATGAAAACATCCGGAAAGGATACCAACGCTTAGGTAAATTAGTAACAAAATTCAGCAGTTGGTCACGGCATTACCAAAAAAGCTCCAAAAGGGAAAAATCTGCCCACTGCCTGCACACAAGCTCGTACCATTCCTTCTTCACCCTACCCGTATTAGAAGATTACAACGTGTGCAGGCCAAATTTTGACAGGCCTATGCAATTTCGCCAAAGGACGCTTATCAGAATTACGGCCTTCGGATCTACGTGGTGGATCCAATACGACCCCCTCCCCACCCACGAGAGAATGTTCCACAAGCTGCTTAAAAACATATTTAGCCCAGCAGCCAGCAGTCATTGCAAACTGAGCAAGCTCTCTCTGGATCTCACCCATTCCTCCCTGGATTACTCCAGCATTTTGTGCCTATGAAAGAGATGCTTCTGGGGTTTGGCTAAGATAAGTGTAATATCTAAGTGGACCTATCAGGTTAATATAAATAAAAAAGACTGCTACGTCCCTTATCTAGGGGGCTACGGACAATAACACCAGGGGCTGTGTCGTGGCAAATGGGCCTCGTCATTGTCCAAGAAAACTTATTTCTCCAAGCATTTGGTATTAATTATTTGGAGTGTCAGGTCAGCTTTTTTTTTTTTTTTTTTTTTTTTTTTTTTTTTTTTTTTTTTTTGAATTTTTTTATTATAGAAACAAACTAAAACATATTACATTTATACAGTAGTAAGTACAAGTCTTAGTAATTAATTCATACTATTAATATATTAATAAATAATATCAATATTATTTATGCTGTATTATCCTTAATTCTAACTTCCAAAGTTATCTTTATATTTTTAAATAAAAGTCATAATATAACGCGGGGTAATACATTTATACTAGCATTATACTATTAGT
Organism: Okamejei kenojei; assembly: GCA_035221665.1. NCBI lineage: Eukaryota > Metazoa > Chordata > Chondrichthyes > Rajiformes > Rajidae > Okamejei > Okamejei kenojei. The sequence continues at coordinate 22,814,676 of CM069132.1, forward strand.
AAGTTTTTCATTTATCTCTAATTTTTTAGGTAAAGGCCAAATTAGTAATAATATTGATACAAAAAGCAGTTAATAAAACTTAATAAAATTCCATTTTTTTTCTTCCTATATTAAGGATAATTATACGTAATAAAAATACGTAATTTTATATAATTAAAGGTATATAAAACTAAAAGTACTAAAATATTAATAATATTCTCATAAATCTAATAATATTTATATTCGTTACTAATATCAAAAATTAAGTAATGTGTTTCTACATTTTTTTTAATTTTTTATATAGATATAGGAAAATAGAAAGATTTTAAAAAAAAAGAAAGGTAGTAAAAGAGTAAAAATAAAAGGTACTTGATGGAGAATAAAGTATTCGTCAATGATCCGTGTTTTGGGCTATAGATAATTCATGAATTAATATATGTTTCTTCATTCCAATCGGGTATCCAGGTTTCAGTCAGGTTCCCGCGCCGAACTATTTGACCCTGTAAATATCAATATATGGAGACCAAATCCGTCCGAAGAGATCTAGCCTATCCATAAGGACAAACCTCAATCTCTCTAAATGGAGTGTCTCCGACATTCTAATATTCCACATTTTAATTGTTGGGGATGTAGGGCCTTTCCAAAATTTTAATATTAATTTCTTCCCAATTACTAAACCATAGTCAATAAACAGTTCTATGACTCATTGTTATTGATAATCGGTTTCAATAATTCCAAAGTATAATTAACTTTGGGTCAGGGGTCAGGAGCTTTGATGGATTAAAAGCTTATTGCTCTACTATGAAAGACTTGCATGCCAATCAAGTAGATAATACCACAGCTGTGGCATATATCAATCGCATGGGTCAAGTAAGATCATTATCATGTGATTATTGGGTAACCAGATGTGGCATTGGTGTATCATTAAGAATATTTGATTTCAGCTATCTATCTCTCAGGGAGAGACAATATTGTGGCAGACAACAGATCGCGGGAAAACATTTAAAGACAATACAGAATGGATATTAAATCCATAAGTTTGAAAAACATTGTCAGTGGTATGGAGTTACCTGACATTAATCTGTTTGTGTCTAATTAAATCACTAATTGCCCAAATACGTCTCATTGGAACACAACCCAGGAGCAGTAGCAGTGAATACATTCTCACTACATTTGGGGGGGGGGGGGGGGGAGGGGGGGGGGGGGGGGGGGGGGGGAAATATGTTTTTTATGTCTGATTAGGCAATGTCTGATGAAAATATAGGAATATAGAAAGACTCTGCCACGGGCGGTTTGGTGGCCCAAAACCGGACACAGTCATGGTTCGCATTGATGTTTAGAATGATTATTGAACTATTTATGATGATTCCTAGCTGCAGTAATTTGTTGCAGAAAAATTCATCCGTGGCATGACCATATAAATTTGTTAATCTTGCAGGTTCTGACCAGACCATTACAAGAGCTTGGGACTGTCGGATAAGGACCATGGATGTTATAACTGCGGCTTGGAGAAATAGCATTTTAAACAATATTTTGTTTATATTAAAGAAATTGGAAATCTTTGGTTAGACAGTCAAAGTTATTTTATCATATTGCTAACATAGCAGATATATTGGAGTCCTTGTTGGATTGCATATTTATCTGCACCTAAGTGATAGGGCCATTAATAGGGCTCTTAATGCTTTATCGTCCTATTTAGGACAAATTGCTGACCAAAGAATCTATCCGCGCTCATCCGTTAATATCCGGATATGGAATGGAATATATAAAATCTGCCCAAAGTAGAAATAACAGAAGTTGGGAGGTCAGCATTAGTTCTTACTTTGCTTAGGCAATGGGCTCCAATTCTATCACTGTGTTGAAAGTTAACAGTTGAAGTAATAAGGCTCATGACTTTAGTATCAGCATTAAGAGTGCAAACGTTGCAAATGTTACGTTAGATTGTATGCATGTGGCTACAGATAAACATTGGCTTATATGTTTATGACTTTACCAAAACTCAAAGCAGACCAGGAGGAGCTGGAACCAAGATAAAATTTTTAAAGCATATCCTGTCGACCAAAGAATTGTGTGTGGTGAAGCATTGACTCACTATGTTAAAGTAGGCAGGAGTCTCCCGATGTGGTGAGACAGCGTACTTATTTACACACAAAAACCACATAAAGTATCAGTACAAACTGATGTTTCTAGATAGTTCATTCTAGATGGTTTTTTAAAACAGGTTTGGGAACTTAGCAGGATTGTAGTAGACATTGAGATGTGAAAAATCAACTCCACTAGGGAGGTAAAATACATTCCACGGTTTTTAAAGCACAGGATGCGCCGCCGCCCGCTCGATCAATAATTAGAGGCCCGTAGGAGGATGTAAAAGAAAATTTTCAAGTAAGAGGAACCAGTCTCACGGTGTCAGGTTGGACACGCAGTGTTGAGTTCTCTTTGGTTGTTGCTTTGTTTTAGAATTATCAATTTATATTATCAATTGATATCTTTAAAATTTAATATCTTTCATATAAAGTTTATAAATTTATATCTTATAAAATTTAAGATTTAAAAATTTTTATACCTTTGCTTATAAATTTCCCTTACGATTAGAAGGGTTATCACTTTCATTCTTTTATATGAAAAGACTTATTACATAAAACTGAAGCAATGTTTTAAAAGATGCATTATTTACTCACTCTGTGTTCTGAGCCAGAGTGTCGTATGGAATGAATCTACATCAACGGCATAAAAAACACAGAGCTACAAAATCTTCACGTAGTCACTCACATGACTCCGAAGTAAAATAGCAAGATTAAACGAGAACTTACCAAAGTTTGAAGTTTGATCGTTATTTTATGAGGAGTAACGATGAGGGATTACGTGCCCTCCACTCCCAACCCTCATAAAATAAATGATCATCTGGTAGTTCTAGTCTATGTTGAGCCTTACTATCTTACTCCGGCTATTTGATTCTGTGTTTTTCATGCCGCTGCTTTGAAGTATGCCGATCATGCGCCAGGCGTGGCTTCTTCACGTAATCCCCCATCGTTACTCCTCATAAAATAACGATCAAACTTCAAACTTGGTAAGTTCTCGTTTAATCTTACTATTATTTATTCAATACACTTGAAAAATCTAAGATTGGTCCAAAATTTATTTCTTGGATCAAGCTGATATATCATATACCTCAGGCTTCTGTATTTACTAATAATCAGAGATCCCCTTTTTTCAGGCTCTTTCGAGGTACTAGACAGGGCTATCCCTTAAGTCCTTTACTATTTAATATTGCTTTGGAACCTTTAGCCACCGCTATTAGGGAATCCCCTAATATTTTTGGTATTAGTCCGCGGGCAATAAGGACACATAAGCTATCTCTTTACGAGATGATCTGTTATTATTATTTATTTCTAACCCTGAGAACAATCTATTGCGGCAATAGTAGCCTTACTTAATTCAATTTAGTCGTTTTTTTAGTTTTAAACTAAATCTTAGTAAGAGTAAGCTTTTTCCATTAAATAATCTTGTTTTTGAATTATGGTCAGTTTCCATTTAGATTGACTACCGAAAGTTTTACTTATTTAGGTGATTAAGATCACCAAGAATCAACAAGGATTTATTTAAAGCCAATTTTATGCCTTTAATTGACATCATTTAAACATCAGCTTTACTAAATGGTACCAATGTCCTTATCCTAATTGGCCGAATCAATGCTATTAAAATTTTAATTTTACCTAAATTTCTGTATTTATTTCAGACGATACCAATTTTTAATTGCCAAATCTGTTCTTTGACACTATAGACTCCAACATTTCTTCATATTATACGGCAGAATAAAAATCCCAGACTAAAGTAAAAAACATTTACAGAAATCTAAAAAAATATGGCGGTTTGGCATTGCCGAACCTTAGATTTTACTATTGGGCAGTCAATGTTCGTTTATTTAACATTTTGGACAAAAGATTTACGAAGTACCCCAATGCCCGGGATGGATAAACCTTGAAATGATTCCTTACAGGGATTCATTGGCCTCTATTCTAGGGGCCTCGTTACCTTTCACAATTAAGAGATTGAATAAATATACGACTAACCAATAATAAGATATACGCTTCCGAATATGGTTTCAATTTTGTAAGTTTTTTGGACTAAATGATTTAATCTTATCCAGTCCTATTTTATTCAAATTTTCTCTTCCAGCCATCTAGTACTGGATCAAGTCTTTTTTGAGTATGGAAGAGGAAGGGTTTAGTAGCTTTTCGTGATTTTGTTTTTGCAGGTCGTTTTACGTCTTTCGAACAACTCTCCAAATTAAATTTTAACTTTACCTATTCACACTTTTTTAGATATTTACAAATTAGGACACTTTTTGAAGGGCTACTCTAGCTTTCGCTACCACATCAAACCGGAAAATTTTGGAACAGTTTTTTCAAGCTTGTGAACCCATATCAGAACGGATTAATAACGGAGTTTTTACGAGTTGATTTTGATATTACAAATAGATACACGAAAAATTAAGAATGACTGGGAAAGAGACTCCAAAACTTCTTTATCTATAGAGGAAACGGGGAAGGAGGATTCCTTCAATTAGTCAAATACCTCTTTCAATGTGTGTGCAAGACACGCTTGATACAATTTCAAGGTGGTTTACACGGGCTCATATGGTCAAAAGTAATTTATGGTCATATAAACCTACCAAGTGACCAGATTGTAACTCTTATAGTGGCCTCTCCTGAAACCCAATGTTGGTCCTGCCCACTTTGGAAAAAATATTGGAAAGGACATTTTTTGATACTATTTCTGTAGTCTTAGGTATTTGATTACAAACCTCATCCTATTACTGCAATTTTGGGCTTTACCAATGTTAGATTCTATTCATTTGTCCCGCTCCGCCATCGGTTGATTGCTTTTACAACATTAATTGCCAGAAGAATCTATTTTATTTAAATGGAAGATTCCAACCTTCTGACACACTCCGAGGTATTCTGAAAACAATATCATGTTTAAATTTAAGAAAAAATTAGGAGTGAACATTGTTGAACCCTTGGTTAAATTTGATTAAGGACTTGGGAAAGCTTTTCATAAATATTAATTTCTCCCCCTTCTTTAAACCGTTACAAAAACTATTTTATTCTATATGGTTTGGGACGGACCTTAACGTCATACAGACTTAAAATTGTTGAAACTTTTTAGTTCAGATTTTGTTTTGCTTTGTTTAGTTTTTTATTTATTTATTTTATTTTTAGTTTTCTTTTATTAATTTATTTTATTTTTTTTTTTTTAGTTTAGGGGGGTTTTGCTTTTTCTTTTTCTTTTTCTTTTTCTCTTTTTATTTTGTGGTTTTTTTCTACAATTTATAAGTTTTTTTTAAAGATCTTAACCATATTTACATAGAGACCCTGAGGTCTATATCGATGTGTATTTTGGGACATTTGGCCTTCATATCAGGTGTAGACCTGTAATTAATGTAATTCTGATCCCTATGTTATCAATATCATTCTGTTGTGGGGTTTATTCACTTTTTTTTTGCTCTGTTTTTTTAAAAAAGTTATATTTTTGTTTTCTTTGGGAAAAAAAAACAATAAAAAGATTTTAAAGAAAGAAAGATCGCATCTCCGTTGAGGTAAGAGATTAAAAAAAGTTTCCCCAAATCCCACCCACCCCCTCATAAAAACAAACTAAAAGAACACTAAAACATACAGTACACTTAAGCATGCTAAAAAACAAAAAAGAAGGAAGGGACAGAAAGATTGTTGGCGAGGGCAGCATTGCTACTTCAACTTACAGCCCCAGAGTTACAATAGTCGGATCAAAACTCATGCCTTTATGTCATTTGCTCCCATTGTCACACCAGGTAGTTTCAGTAATTTAGCCATTACAGTGGGTTCTGATTTCTATCAACTAACTAAATTTGGGCCTAATGCAGGCAGTGAGACTAGTAGACGGGGCTCGTTGGTCAGCGCGGGCAAGTTGGATCGAGGGGCCTGTTTGCATGTTGTATGACTCTATGAATCTAGAATTCTATGATCTATTGGATGTATGATATGACTCTAAGACTATAACTCTAACTTCCGGACTCCAGTTTTGACTGAATTTTGGGATATGGAACATGCAGCAGTCAGACCAGCCCCAACACTGGACACAGCCCAATGCCCCCCGCTCGCTCATGTCCGATAATGATGTTCATTATGAAGGGCAGACAGAGCTGTAGACAATTTATATATGGATTTCATCCCTTGGCATTTCGACAATGATCTGTAGGGTAAGCTGCTTTGGAAGGTTTAGATCCCAAGGGATTCAAGGAGAGATAAAGCTGGAATGGATTGTGATCTGGCTTTTGTGGAAGTAAGCATACGGGTGTGGTGGAAGATAGACACCAATGGTTCTATATCATCATGCCTACAGGCATACAGTGAAAATTATTTTCTTTCCATACAGTTCAGTAAAGTGCCTAAGCCACAATCCTGGTTAGTACAGTAAGGGTATTAGAAATAGTCCACTGAGATCACAAGCAAGAGGATTTTGGGCGTCATATTTTGGGAACTAATATTCAGGCTAATACGTCTATAGAAAGACAGTCAGGTGGCAAGAGGAGGTGGGGTAGCTCTGATGGTGACGGGATGAAATTCAGTCCCTTGCGAGGGGTGGAATAGGGGACTGACTATGCAGAGTTGTTATGGATAGAATTGAGGAATTGTAAAGGTAAGAAGACATAAGGGAGTTAACTACAGGCCCCCAAACAATAGCAAGTTGCAGTAGGTGTTAAATTGGCATGTACCAAAGGTAATGCCACTGTGGTTCATGGGAGATTTCAGGTAGATGGGAAAAATAAGCTTGGTTCTGCACCCAAGTAAGTGAGTTTGTAGAGCGCTCAAAGATGGATTCTTCAGCTGCTTGTAGGGAGCTACCAGAGAGAATGACAATTCTAGATTTCGTGTTGTTAATGAACCAGATTTAATAAGGGAAACTCAAGGTTTAGGAAACGTAGGACTGTAGTGTACCATAATATGGATAAGTTTTAATCTGCAATTTGAGTGGGAGAAGGTTTAATCAGAATAGTCTGTCAGTGAACAAAGGGGGACTATGAAGGCATGAGTGTGGAGCTGGCAAGGTCGATTGAATGAAAAAAGGATCCTAGCAGAAATGACTGTGGAACCAGGCGATGCAGGAGGAATTTCTGGGCATAATCCAGAAGATGCTGGTTCCATTTCTTTCATTCCAAAGAAAGAGAAGAAAAACTTCTAAGGGGAGTAAGATGCAACCGTGGCAGGCAAGGGTAAGTTCGGGATGAAATAAAACTAAAACTAAGGTGTGTAACATAGCAAAGAGTACCGGGAAGCCAGAGGATAGGGAAACTTTAACAGGAGGTAACAAAAAGGGCATACAATGTGGGTAAAAAGATGAAGTACGAGGGTATGGCTGGCCAAGAATATAAAAGAAGGATAGTAAAGCTTGTTTAAGGTATGTTATGAGTAAAAGATTAGTAAAAACAAATGTGGGTCCCTTGGAACGGCTGAAACAGGGTTTGTAAAGTATTATGGGGAACAGGAAATGGCAAGAAGAGTTTGAACAGGTACTTTTGGTTCTGTCTTCACTAAGGAAGCACAACAATCTCCCAGATTTACTATGAGGACAGCAGGATCGCGGAAAAATATTGCATGATTGGGTGAGAAATAGTATTGGTTGGACTGATGAGGACTGAAAGTCTGGTAAATCCCAAGGGCCTGTGGTCTACATCCAGAGTACTCAAAGAGGGTGGTGTGGGTTCTAGAAATCGTGGATGAAATTTGTGATTAATTTTCCAATGTTCTATTGATTTAGGATCGTTCCTGTGGATTGGAGGGTAACTAATGTGTATTCCACTTTTTAAGAAAGGAGCAAGAGAGAAACAGGGATTATAGACCAGTTAGCCTGACATCGGTGTGGAGGAGATGCTGGTGTCAATTATTAAAGAAATAATACGCGCTTTTGGACAGCGTAAAAAGATTGGTCAAGTCAGCATGTGTAGTGATGAATGGAAATTCCTGCTTGGACTAATCTTTGGAATTTTTGTGATGATGTGTCATGTAAAATGGATTGAAGGGAGAGCCAGTGGATGTATGTGTATCTGGAGTTTTGTAAGCCTTTTGGATAAGGGGCCCAATCCGGGAGATTAGTGGGCAAATTTAGAGCACATTGTATTGGTATGGTCGGTATTATATGGATAGAGAATAGGTCGGCGGACAGGATACGAGAGTTGGGCTAAACGGGGGTACCCAGTCGGAATGGCAGGCAGTGACGAGTGGCAAGTGCGCAGGGTCGGTGCTGGGGCGCAGCTATTTACAATATATAATTATATGATTTAGATGATGGAATTAAAAGTAACTCAAGCAAAATTTGCAGATGACACAAAGTGGGTGGCAGTGTGAACTGCCAAGAGGATGCTAGGAAGTTGCAGGGTGACTTGGACAGGTTGAGTGAGTTGGGAGATGCCATGACAGATGCAGTTTAATTGTAGAGACATGGGAGGTCATTCATTTTGATTGGCAAGAAGAACAAGAGGCAGATTTATTATCTCAATATCCTTCCTCTCCCACTCCTCTCCTCGACAGCACCTTCAGCCTTGTGCCCAGCGGGCCGCTTCCATAGTTGCTCTTAGGACACAGTGAAGGTAAAGCCCTGGATCTTTTTCTTATCATCCTTGCTCCACATCCACCATGTCGGCTCCCCCCATTTCTCTCGGTTTGCCAGGTCCTCGCGGGGATGAGCAGTGGCCGGCTCGGGGCTCCCTATACAGTCGGCGGCTCCGATGTTTAGTTGTTCCAGTTCGGAAACATGTCGACTCTGTGTACAGCCTTCGGTTCATAATCTACCTTTCTTACAATTCTTTGTCTTAGGATTGATTTGTGCATATGTGCAGTAGATTTTGCCTAAAGAAAAATTGAATTAAAACCCCCTGTTCCTGAATGTAGGTCGAAGACGTGTCCATCTACCAACCAAGGTTGTCAGAGTTTATGGGGCGTAGGACAGGTTCAAAGGTTTATTATGGAGCAAATCATGGCCGTCCCAATCTGTTTAATTAGTGAAGATCATTCTGCCTCATTCATC
>CM069132.1:22824217-22884196 GCA_035221665.1 Okamejei kenojei
CCCCCCTCCTTTTCAGTGTTTGATTCTACAAACATATTTCGATCTGTAGGTCCAGAATACTGCTGCAACCGCCATCTTTATTCTTCTAAAAATATTTAAAAACAAATTGATGGCTGTGTTCATAAGTTTTTTCCATTACCCTTTTCCAGCTAATTGGGCCAATTTGGACATTAATCTCTGCTTTTTCAATTGCAGAAACCCGAAAACATAAGCTGGTTTATTCTGTACAGGAGGATTAACCCTTCTTTAAAAAGTAATAGTAGTTTAATGAAACTGCTTGTAATATATTACGATCAAAGAAATAGCAAGCAGTCTTTATAAACTTTTTGTAATCCTCCTCTAAAAGGTGATTAATCCGCAGTTTCTTTAAGTAGAACAAGTCTTTTAATTCTCTCATATGGAGCGTGGTGGTCGCCTTTTCCCCCCAATTCGGGTAAGTATTTGGCTGTGCAGTACAAATAAGACTTCTTGACATATTTCTGCCTCTATTCCAAAATCAAATCCCCTTCTGGGCGAAAGAAAATTACCTTTTTGTCCAAAGGGACACAGGTTTCATGCAGCTCAAATAACTTTAACTTTCCATCCAATTTTAATAATTTAGGCAGATTACTCAAACAGACAACCAGGGCTTAAAACACCACTTGCTCGACACAGAGTATGCAAACCTTGGGTGAAAAATATGGGCCAAATAGCCATTTACCTCATACAAAATTTCATAGAAAAGAATGCCACAATAGCGTCTATTTTTTTTTTTTTTTTTTATCCATCTCAGCAAAAGCCATAATAGCAGCAGAATAAATTTTGTGAGGATTTTGAACCTCACTACTTGACGCTCTCATATTTGGGGTCCTGGATGCATATAACGGAATAAAACCGTAGGGCACTTCCAATGAGGCACATTTCTTGTGCTGTGCTATTTTTAATATTTCAAGCATCACAGAAACATGAAGTTGGGTGAGAGATGAATATATATATGTTGGCTGCTAGGTTTTCTTCATAGCCTCACCACTTCCTTCATATATAGCAAATTCTTTTGTCTCCCAGGCACCCAATTTGGGCCTTTTTTATTTATTTATTTATTTATTTATTATTATTTTTCTTTTCTTTTTCTTTTTTATTTTTTATGTGGTTTGGGGGGGTTGGCTTTCAAATGCAAATCCCATACAATCCCTAGGATCTGCCTTCTGCCAGCCCTAATATCAATTGGGATATCATCCCATGAGACTTCAGTCGGCCCAAATCCTGGGTCTCCGGAGTTTCTCCACCTCTCCCAATTAGGCCCACCAGCCATATAGAATAATTAAACCCCTCAGGATTTTTTGGGATTCAATCTGGGTACTGTGACCTAGTCTCATAATATATCAGGAGAACTTTCTCATATGCTCCATAATTAGTTCTCATAGTTTAATTATCTGGAGGACTTGCAAATATCAGAGTCATCAAAACCACGGGCCTCTCAGATTTTTTTTTTTTTTTCCATTTTCGGGAGCTTTCTTTTCGTGGTTTATCCGTTTTTGAAAATAATTCGCTAAGGGTATATCTGCGCGGGCCGCTGCACGCCTCACCGGTTCGGAACGGCTCCGCATAGCTTTCCCGTATATTTATTTTTCACCCCAAGGAAGGCACTTTACCCGCGAATTTTCCTTTACTTCATAATCTGTGCTATCTGCTCTTAACTGACTCTGACTTATTTTACATAAACTATTTACTGCTGCTACCAGCGTCCGCTCAAAAACATGCAACTTTGCTGCACTTACCGCGGGGCCGTTACGACCGCTGCGAGGAGCTGCTTCCTTACTGCCAGCTCCTCCTGCCGCCGTCCGCGTTGACGTTCATGCCGTTGCCGCGTGAGGCGGGTTCTTCACGTAGTCACTTCACGTGACTCGAAGTTAAAAATTAGTTAGTATACCCAATTATAGCTAATTACAAATTCAATTACTAGATCTAAATCTATCCATTTCTTAGAAAAGATAAACATTTTCTTAATTGCCTGTGTCCAAAATCACATTCACACAATAATTCATTATTATTACCCATATCACACATCGAGTTATGCTTTACAAAATTGTATTCCCTTCGTTTTTTACTGCAGCAGGGGTAAACAGAGGGATATTTTCTTGTTCCCCTTTCTTGCGAACGCCTTGGACTTTACCTGTTTAAAACAGCGGGGAATATGTCTTAATATTCCCCTTGGTCTCCACATCCGGGAATTGGGAACGTGACGGAACGTGACGCTGCGTGGGAAATTTAAGAATATTCAAACGGCAGACAGGAAGACTGACCCGCGTCATTTTGGTAACATTTTACGTGGAAGTACGCCGAGCTGAGATGTTCAAATTTTCCTCTAGATATCTGATATGGGTAATAAATAACAATATTGACTGTCCTCTTTCGGGAGATGATGACATATATTTGCCTCACTAGATCCAAAATGCCCTCGTCTTCGACTAGGGAAATATGAATTACTTCAGGCAATATATGTCGTTCCCCCTCAAGCAGTCATATTCTATTAATAGATAACATGATTTTTAAAATCACATTGTCATGAATTTTATAGGCCAAATCGGAAGGAAGTTAGTGTTTAATTCCTGTAAAGTAATGGCCATTTAAAATGCAACGCGAGTGGGTTTTTAGTGGATGCGGTGGATTTGGAACGTTACGGTTTGCAGTGAATTTACGCCACAGTGGCAGGAAAAATACCACCGGTTCGTATATATTTTTTGTCCCCATTTTGCAACCATGAAAATTGAATTAAATGTTTCCTAAGAACCCACGTTTGATGTAAAACTACATGTCTCCCTTCTTTTCCTCCCCTACGTAAAATCTTCCCGTTGTGGCGCTCCACAGGCTTCAGAAGATGACTTTTTAATTCTCTAGCTAATAAATGATTAGTGTAATAAATCAAAATGTCGGAGCGATTTCCTTTAGCAACGAAATCCCTGAGATGGATCGACCTTAAATGGTCTGGTGAAAAAACGGCATTTTAAACCCGCCCTCTCTGAAAGGTTGCCAAAGTCGCGAACACGGGAAGTGGCAGAATAGCAGCGTCGCTTATGTGTAAGTATGTAACATACCACATACCTTAAGGTAATATTTGTAACATGGGTTTTTCTCCAGATCTTCAGTTTCTCCCACACTCCATAGATGTACAGATATCAGGTTAATTGACTTGGTTGTATGTGTAAATTGTCCCTAGTGTGTTGTTGGTCAGTGTTGATGTGGTGGGGATCGCTGAGGCCAGTGTGGAGTCGGTGGGTTGAACGGCCTGTTTCTGCGCTTGTATCTCTGACAATAAACTGAAAATATGGTTCCCTCGAGCACCTTATCTTCTCAAGGCAAACTACCTGCGCTTGAAGTTATTTGAGTTATGCTTCTAACCATGATGTCAAATCACAGATGTTTTTCACTGTGCTTCTTTGTTCTCCGTGTCTAGCTGTCTCTCTGTCTCTCTTCTCGGCTAGCAGCCATAACACAATTAGCCCAAATCATCTCAATCTGTGGCACAAATTTATCTTGTTCTATGATTCTAAACCATTTTGTTCCACGTCTCCTGGAAAGATTCTGAATTTTCCTTATTTAGTTATTCACAGCAGCATTTTTTTCAATTGGCACACGTGCGCAGAGGTAGAGTTGCTGCCTTACAAGCGTCATGCCCCTTTTCTTTCATGACTATGCGTGCTGTCTATACAGAGTTTGTGCATTCTCCCTGTGAGCAGATGCGCCGGTTTCCTCCCACATTCCAACGATTGTACAGGTTAATTGGCTTCGCAAATTGTCAGGAGTGTGTAGGAGAGAATCGTTGCATGAGCGATCCACTGCTGGTCAGGTTGGACTCGGTGGGATCGAAGGCCCTATTCTGTATCTCTTAAACTAAAACTAATTAAACAAAAAATAATTGTTCTAGTAACATAAGGGGTAACCTTGTTTGGCTGGGTACGAACTGCCAGAAAAAGACTGAGGGAAGGAAAAGAAGGCAGATTCCTTCTCTGAGTGAACTGGGAGAGTTTTATGCTGGAAAACAAAGAACATATCTTGGTTTTATACAAAAGTAGACACAAACGTGCTGGAGTAAGTCAACAGGTCAAGCAGCATCTCTGGAGAAAAAAGATAAGTGACGTTTCAGGTCATAGACCCTTCTTCTGTCCTTCTTCTGATCCCGACACAAAACATCACCTATCCTTGTTCTCCAGAGATACTGCCCAACCCGCTGAGTTACTCCAGCACTTTGTATCTATCTTGGGTGAGTTTTATCATTACCATTCATGAGAGCAGCTTTATTTTATATCCAAGATTTGCTGAGGGGGAGAAGATAGGAGTGTTTGGGAGATAGAAAATAAGATTTATATGGGATTGATGTAAAGAGGTTCTTAATGGTCTGTGTGGTTGTGGGTCAAAGAGCGTGCTTCCTTGCTATTTGACTATCACCAAGTTCAAATGTTCAAAGGTCAGTTTATTGTCATGTACCAATTAAAGTAGAATGAAATTCGAATTACCATATAGCTATACTAAAAAAAAGCTACAAGACACACAACTACATTAAAGTTAAAGTAAACATCCACCACAGCGGATTCCCCACATCCTCACTGTGGTGGAAAGGCAATTAAAGTCCCATTAAATCCGCTGTCGGGGGCGTCGCACCATCCGCAAGTCGGGGCGATCGAAGCTCCCGCAGCCGGCGAGTCGAAGCCCCCACGTCGGGACGCATTCGAAGCTCATGCGGTTGGAAGTCCCGAAGGCGGTCTCTGACAGGGGACCGCGAGTCGCGATGTTTAAAAGTCCGCAGGCTCGCGGTTGGAGCTCCCGAAATAGGTCTCCAGAAAAGCTTGCAATTCCTCAGATGTAGGCCGCATGTGCAGACGAGATGCCATACGGAAAATTAGATCGCCATCTCAGGACTTCCTACTGGAAACATGCTGAAATGTTGCAATTCGTTTGCTCCCTTAACTTTTAAAGTTTTCCAACTCACCCCTTTCCATGTTACTTGTGCTATTGGATTTTCAAGACACCATCTAACTTTTCAAAAATGCTGATACCAATTTTTACACACCGTAATCATGAAAAGGAAGGAGACATGAGAAGATAGGGAGGTTCCCCAAGGAAAACACAACCACACTGCAGCTTCTGATTCCAGTATCAAAGAAAGCAATATCGAAAATTGAACGATGAATTGATTAAAAAATGAGCTGAAAATGAAATGATAATAAGATTTGGAGTTTGGAAGAAATGTTAATAAATTAACAAGGAGTGGAAGTTTCGACAAATTTGAAGGACGTCCAAGGAGACAGTTCGTTGTTACAAGATGAAGTTCAGTGAACAAATGGATGAAATTGATATATGCGAACCCTGGACGGGGGAGAGAGGAGAGAGTTTTGAAGATGAAAAAAAGGGAACGGAGAATGAATGGATAAACACTCGAGCACTTCAGAAAACAAGGACTAAAAATATGGACCTAGAAAACAGGATTGGGAAGAATCCTGTAATAACGAGACATTGATTATTCGGTTTCATTTTTTGGAAATGAAGGAGAGTATTCTCCAGGGCCAGCAAAAAAGTGCGGGGTGTGGTTGAATATGAAGGAGGCAAGCTTTGGTGTGGTCCTGATTATAGTTACAAGCTTTTGAAAATAAGAAAGATCCTTTTATATGTAATGTTGAATGTATAAGAAAAAAGCTACGGCCAGTTTTATTATACCCAGCTAGATATGCGTATGGATGTTTCAACGGTAATTTTGATTTTTGTTAACAATCCTCAAGGACGCCTCTAGCTTTCTGGAGTAGCTAGAGGAGGAATGGGACCAATCGGATAGCGGATTAAAGTATAACTGGAAGGATTAACTGTTCCTATTTTGACAATATTTTGTTTGTAATTGATTAAGAATTTAACGGGTGAGTTGTTTTTTCTTTTATATTTTATTATTTTAAGAATTCTTGTGTTTATTGTGTTCCCCTGTCATTAGACAAATAGAGGAACGCAGTTCTTGTTTTTCATATCCTGACCTTGGTAATAATATGTACTTTCGCTCGTTAACTTACATGTCAGTCTGTATTTTTTTTCTTCTCTCTCA
This sequence comes from Okamejei kenojei, assembly GCA_035221665.1. Lineage (NCBI taxonomy): Eukaryota > Metazoa > Chordata > Chondrichthyes > Rajiformes > Rajidae > Okamejei > Okamejei kenojei. The sequence continues at coordinate 22,830,282 of CM069132.1, forward strand.
AAGACGATAATAGGGAATGGTTTTGACTAGGAGTGGTTTAAAAATTTATTATCTCTATGCGAGCACTGTTTACTAGGGGAAAAGATGGGTTCGGGGAGTAGGACGTGATTAGGATAGCTTGTGACTGTTTATGCTCCGTTTTGGGGGCTTTACAGGGGTGGGGGGGGGGGGGGGGGAGGGGGTCCTGGTTCCCTAATAGTGTTTTCCATTTGTGCAAGTTGTCCTACAAAAATTGTCTGAAATGTCGTCACTTCTGGCTCTGCCCTAGATTTTTCTCCTTCCGTATCATGAATTTTATGGCTTTCAAGAAATTAACCATTCACATTCCCACATGAATTTTTACAAGAGCAAAAAAAATAGGATACAGTTATAATTTTCTTTCTGAATTGTGAATGGTTTAACCATTCCATTGAGAGGACCATTTAAAAAAAAAGTTATTCACCGACTAAAAAAATGCTCAGATTATCTTTGACTCAGGAAACTCATGTAGGCAAGATGACAATTTACGATTTTTAAAGTTTTGGCGACAGGACAGCAGTAACATTCAAATTCACAGGCAAGGTGAAGGGAAGGTCTCTATTTTATTGGCTCTCACTTCTGTTTGTTTCACAATGAAAACAATTTCTGATCCCAAGGCAGGATTTTTGGTGATATGGTGTTTCTTTACATGCAAAATTGTATGGTGAATGTCTACGCAACAAATATTGATCACCCTGATTTTTAAACAGTTAATTGCATCCCTTTCCTAATTTAAATGAAACTTTTTAATAATGGGTGGAAGATTTCAACTGTTGTTTGAACCCCACGATTGACAGATCTACATTTGATCAATGTGGATCCAAATAATCATTAATTTGAATAATTATTTTTACTGGACGTCTGGAAATGTTAGAAGTTGGAGATTTTTGCACTCAATGACAAGATTTTCATTTTCTCTCTGTTTATCACAGTTATTCCAGGATTGATTATTTATACTGCTTTCAGTCTAGTTCCCTCGGTCACTACATGTGAGTTGATGCAATCGCTATTTCTGATCACGCACCTTTGAAACTATCAATTAATCTACTTTGATTCCAAGTTTAGAGCTACACATGGCAATTTAATGCTACTTTGCTTCAAGACGTAAATTTTATTAATTTTATGAAACGATCAGATTGCTTTTTACTTTTTGGGAACTCTACTGAAGAAATATCAAATGGTGTAGTCTGGAGATTGCTTTTAAGACATTATTTTATGAACAAATTATTTCATACTCCGCGGGATTAAAAAAACAAAATCAAAATTAAATAGGTTACATTGGCTGACAAAGATTAAAGAAATTGATAAAAATATTCAAAGCTCTAGTGTCAGCTCTACAAGAATGGAGTTTAGAAACTTTCAACTGAGACATGACTTGTTATTAGTATCACGATTGAGAACCAGTAGTTACTTAAAACCCAAACGTCAATTTTATATCATGGCGAACAAATCAGGTTAAAAAAACTCGCTAATCAATTTGAAAAGGGTGGTGTCGGCCAAGCGGTCGGATTACTAAAGTGAGAAACGGCGGATGTACAGTAACTGTAGACCATGACAAAATTATTAATCCTTTCAAGAATTTTACAACCTCCCTATACCAATCAGATCTTCCTATGATTCCAATATCACGCAAGAGTTTTAACGAAACTGACCTTACCAATTTACCATATAAGTGAGTCTCTGTTGTAGATGGAAAGAAGAAATACAGAAAGCAATCTTTTCAATGAATTCTGGTTAAAGCACCGGTTTAGATGGGTTTACAGTAGATTTTTAAAGTATTTTTCAAATTTATTGTCTCCATGTATAGGTAAGGTATTTTTTAAAGACGCCATTTTAAGGAATAATTACCACAATCTTTTTATGAAGCTTCGCTATTCTTTAATTTTAAAAAAGATAAAGACCCGACTGAAGTGTCAGCATTTAGACCTATATCAATGTTAAATGTAGATTTCAACATTCTTTCCCCAAAAATATTAGCTATGTGATTGGAAAAGATTTTACCCAAATTATCTCTGAAGATCAGACCGGTTTTATTAAAAATCGTTACTCATACTTTAACGTTAGGAGGTTATGAACTATTTGTACATACAGCATCTAATAAAACCCCAGAATTTGTGTCATTCTCACTTGATGCCGAAGGCCAAGCGTTTGATAGGTAGAATGGGATTTTACTTCAGGTCACGTTTAGTGACTACGTGAAGTAAGCCCCGCCAGGCGGCATCATCGGCATTATGTCGACACTGTCGGTAGGCAAAGAGGCTGCAGAGCGCCAGCTCTACAGGTAGCGCAGGCCTGCAGGTAAGTACATTGGAATTATTAGATGAATAGATCTAATAAGGAAAGGCCCAGACAAGAAAAAGCCTTTATGGAACAGAATATAATTAAATGTGAGGAAATTACTCCGATTAAATTTCAACTTAAAAAACACAGAATATTCCCAGGCAGGCCCTAAGGGGTTTCCATATACAAATTTATTGTGCCCTTTTGCACTGTGAGGATGTGACCTCAGTTTGGGCTGGAGAGGTAGGCTCCTTGAGCAAGGACTCAGGAGTACCGGGCAGTAAAAAACTGAATCCTGAAAGTGATTGCTGGTCTAAGTACCACACAGCACTAGAGGGTATAAATCCAGGTGTACTTTAGGGGTACAAAGTAAGCTAGTGACAAGGAAGCGGTGAGGGCCATGGAGGTAACCATGGTGGCCCACATTAATTTGTTTCTCACCAGCCTTTTTTTCAGGAGGTTGTTTAATGGTTGAACAGCAGATTTATATATAAAAAACACTTGTGCTTTACATAGGGTGCCAACAGTGAATTCGATTTAGGTACCCATGTCTTCAATTATACGGAGGCACAAGGATACGATTTATAAAGGAAATGTCAAGTTTGTGCGTGGCATCACTGCTTGTGGGAAGCAAGTGGAAAGATTGTGCAATGACCAAAAATTTTAAATAGAACAAGTTGGCATTGTTTTTTAGAGCTCATATGTTGAGCTCAATGGTATAAGAGTAATTGCCATTGGGACCATTTGCACTTATAGATTTCCAGGTCAATACAGATTTCAAGCTATGTTCAAAACTCTGATTATTTACGGAGTAAATCTGCCTTCCAAAACAAATCAAAGACATTGATAAGAAGCAAAGATATCAGTCTCATAAGAACATTTGCAAATTGTGGGCCAATGCGAGGAGTTGATATTGGATCAAGCAGAGGCAGGAGTTTGGTAGGAAGTTTCCATCCAGCACAGCCTTATGTATACCCATGGGTTGGGAAAAGAAGGCCATCAGTGATTTGGAGGAGGTACAAAAACTTTGATTTTATCACAGAGGTAGCTGTTTGATGAACCTCCATTGGTTGTAGATACAGGTGTGTTATGATAAATCCTATTGCAAACAGATCTGATTGTTTATATTAGATACTGTGTAAGGATCTACAATAAAATTTGTAGATCGTTGTATCCACCTGTACAGAATAAACCTCATCTTAGTAAGGTTCTGCCCCAGAAATCTCTCAAATAAAGAAGAGATAAGAAATTTACTTGGGAAAGTGTAATGGGAACAAAACGGAATAAGCATCAAACAATTTGTATCAAATAATTTCCCCAGGCCGTTGTAGTGATGTTTGTAGTATTCAGACATCACCCCTTTAATACATTTGTCCAGTATAAAACATTTTCAAAATTGATACCTTCAACACTGCAGACAGTTGTTATCAAACACGTTGTTAATTTGCTACTATAACAACTTGGAGGATGGTATGTTTTAGTACCAATTATCATGTTCACAGGTTACTTGAAAAAATTAATTAGATGGGTCAGCTGTTGCAAGTTAGGGGGGGGGGGGCATTTATCTAATGGATTGAAACTCAGTTTCTAGGCTGGTTCACACAGAATTATTGAAACCAGCACTTGCACTGATAAGGACACTTGGTCATGGTTTATCTTGATGACATACATTTTAATTTGCAATGTGATCAGGAGTCAGCTGGAAATAATTTAGTGCTAGGAATTACAAGCCTGTTGAGAGCTGGTCCTGACCCATCCAACAAACTGATCCGCTTTAGCCTAACTGCACACCATCAACCCAAGTTACTATTTGGGGTTTGTTGAGGGATTCAGTACCCTGTTTTGGTAAAATTTTATCAAGAGACAAATGTTCAATATATACAAATGTGAGTCTTTGCCTGTTGACAAGCATTATCCCTCCATCCGGAAAGGAAGCTTAGGTTAAAATCGTAACAAAATTCAGCAGTTGGTCACTGCTTACCAAAAAAGCTCCAAAGGGAAAAACACAAGCATATTAGAAGAGTGGGCAGGCCAAATTTTGACAGGCCTATGCAATTGCCAAAGGAAACGCTTTTATCAGAATTACCAGTGGTGGCTTGGAGAATGTTCCACAAGCTGCTTAAAACATATTAGCCAGCAGCCAGCAGTCATTAGCAAAATGAAGCAAGTAACTTCGGATGGTGGATAGCTTCTGGGGTTTGGTCTAAGATACGTCTAATCATCTGTTATCAGGTTAATATCTGCTACGTCCCTTTCTAGGGGGCTACGGGCCAATAAACACCAGGGGGTGGCAAATGATTGTCAAGAAAACTTTATTTCTCCAAGCAATTGGTAATAATTATTTGGAGTGTCAGGAGCTTTTTTTTTTTTTTTTTTTTTTTTTTTTTTTTTTGTTTGAATTTTTTTAATATAGAAACCAAAATAACATATTACATTCACAGTAGTAGTTACATTAGTCTTTGTAATTATTCATACTATTATATATTAATAATAATATCATATTATTTATGCTGTAATTATACTTCATGATAACTTCCAAAGTTATTTATTTTATTGATTTAAAAGTACATAAATATAATAATAATTTTAAATATAGCATTTATTACTTTAGAAAGGTTTCATTTTATCTCTAATTTTTAGGTATAAGGCCAAAATTTAGTAATAATATTGATACCAAAACAAAAAGTTAATAAACTTTATAAAATTTCCAATTTTTTTTCTCCAATAGTACGGATAATTATACGTAATAAAGAATACGTAATTTTATATAAGTTAACGGTATATAAAATAAAAGTTACTAATAATATTAATAATATTCTCATAAATCAATAATATTTATAATTCGTTCTTAATATCAAAAAATTAAAGTAATGTGTTTCTACATTTTTTTTTAATTGTTTATATAGATATAGGCAAATAGAAAGATTTAAAAAAAAAGAAAGGTGTAAAGAGTAAAAATAACAGGTTTGATGGAGAATAAAAGTATTCTCAATGATCCGTGTTTATAGATATATCATGAATTAACATATGTTTCTTCATCCAATCGGGTATCCAGGTTTCAGTAGGTCCCCGCGCCGAATATTTGGACCTGTAAATATTCATATATGGAGACCATATCCGTCCGAGAGAAGAAGTCTAGCCTATCCATAAGGACAAACCTCAATATCTCTAAAAATGGAGGTGTCTCCGACATTTCTATATTCCACATTTTAATTGTTGGGGATGTAGGGCCTTTCCAAAATTTTACTATTAAATTTCTTAAGTCTTCCCAATTACTAAACCATAGTCATAAAAGTTCTATGGACTCATTGTTATTGATAAATCGGTTTCAATAAGTCCAAGATAATTAACTTTGGGTCAGGGGTCAGGAGCTTTGATGGATTAAAAGCTTATTGCTCTACTATGAAAGACTTGCATGCCAATCAAGTAGAGTAATACCACAGCTGTGGCATATATCAATCACATGGGTCGAAGTAAGATCATTATCATGTGATTATCTGGGTAACCCAGATGTGGCATTGGTGGTAATCATTAAAAAATATTTGATTTCAGCTATGCTCATCTCTCAGGGAAGACAATATTGTGGCAGACAACAGATCGCGGAAAAAATTTAAAGACAATTACAGAATGGATTTAAATCCATAAGTTTGAAAAACATCAGTCAGTGGTATGGATTACCTGACATTAATCTGTTTGTGTCTAATTTAAATCACTAATTGCCCAAAATACGTCTCATTGGAACACAACCCAGGAGCAGTAGCAGTGAATACCATTCTCACTCAATTGGGGGGGAGGGGGGGGGGGGGGGAAATATGTTTTTTTGTCTGGATTAGGCAAATGTTCTGATGAAAATATAGGGAAATATAGAAAGACTCTGCCAGGGCGGTTTGGTGGCCCCCCAAAACCGGACACAGTCATGGTTCGCTCATTGATGTTTAGGAATGATTATTGAACTATTTATGTTGATTCCTAGCTGCAGTAATTTGTTGCAGAAATTATCCGTGGCATGTCCTATAAATTTGTTAATCTGCTGTGTTCTGACCAGACCATTACAGAGCTTGGACTGTCGAATAAGACCCATGGATGTTATAACGCGGCTTGGAGAAATAGCATTTTTAAAACATATTTTGTTTATCTAAGAAATTGGAAATCGTTGGTAGACGTCAAAGGTATTTTATTTCATATTGCTAACATTGCAGATATATTGGAGTCCTTGTTGGATTGCATTTTATTGCCACCCTAAGTGATAGGGCCATTAATGGTCTCTTAATGCTTTATCGTCCTATTTAGGACAAATGCTGACCAAGAATCTATCGCGCTCAATCCGATAATATCCGGCTCTGGAATGGAATATATAAAAAATCTGCCACAAAAGTAGAAATACAAGAAGTTGGGAAGGTCAGCATAGTTCTTACTTGCTTGGCAATGGGACTCAATTCTATCACTGGTGTTGGAAGTTAACAGTTGAAGTAAGAAGGTCATGACTTTCGTATCAGCATTAAGAGTGCAAACGTTGCAAATGTTACGTGTAGATTGTATGATGTGGCTACAGATACATTGGGGCTTATTGTTTATGACTTTACCAAACAAAGCAGACCAGGAGGAGCTGAACAAGATAAAAATTTAAAGCATATCCTGTCGACCAAAGATTGTGTGTGGTGAGCATTGATACTATGTTTAAAGTAGGCAGGAGTCTCATGGTGGTGAGACAGCCTACTTATTACACACAAAAACCCATAAAGTATCAGTACAAACTGATTGTTTCTAAGATAGTTACATTCTAGATGGTTTTTAAAACAGGTTTGGGACTTAGCAGAGTAGACATTGAGTTTTTGTGAAAAATCACTCCATAGGGAGGTAAATAATCCACGGTAAAGCACAGGATGCGGCCGCTCGATCAATAATTAGAGGCCGTAGGAGGATGTAAAAGAAAATTTCAAAGTAGAGGAACCAGTTCACGGTGTCAGGGTTGGACACGAGTGTTGAGTTATCTTTGGTTGTTGCTTTGTTTTTAAATTATCAATTTTATATTATCCAATTGATATCTTTAAAATTTTATCTTCACTATAAGTTTATAAATTTATATCTTATAAAATTTACAAGAATTGAAAATTTTTACCTTTGCTTGAAATTTCCATTACGATAGAAGGGTTATCGCTTTCATTCTTTTATAATGAAAAGACATATTACATAAACTGAAGAATGTTTAAAAGATGCATTATTTACGCATACTGTGTTGAATGAGCCAGAGTGTCGTATGGAATGAATCACAACATAAAAAACACAGAGCTCAAAATCTTCACGTAGTCACTCACATGACTCGAAAGGTAAAAATAGCAAGATTAAACAGAGAACTTACCAAGTTTGAAGTTTGTTCGTTATTTTATGAGGGAGTAAACGATGAGGGATTACGTGACCTCCACTCCCAAAAACCCTCATAAAATAAATAATCATTCTTGAGTAGTTCTAGTCTATGTTGAGCCTTACTATCTTACTCCAGCTTTTTGGTTCTGTTTTTTCATGCCGTGCTTTGAGTATGCCGCTCATGCGCCAGGCGTGGCTTTTCACGTAATTCCCCATCGTTAATCCTCATAAAATAGACGATCAAAATTCAAACTTTGGTAAGTTCTCGTTTAATCTTAGTATTATTTATTATCAATACACTTGAATAAAATCTAAGCATTGGTCCAAATGTATTTCTTGGATCAAGCGATATAATCATTACCTCAGGCTTTGATTTACTAATAATCAGAGATCCCCTTTTGTCAGGCTCTTTCGAGGTACTAGACAGGGCTTTCCCGTAAGTCCTTTACTATTTAATATTAGCTTTGGAACCTTTTGCCACCGCTATTAGGGAAAATCCGCCCAAATATCTTTGGTATTGTCCGCGGCAATTAAAGACACATAAGCTATCTCTTTACGCAGATTGATCTGTTATTATTTTTCTAACCTGAGAAATCTATGGCGGAATAGGTAGCCTTTACTTAATCATTTAGTCGTTTTTCTAGTTATAAACTAATCTTAGTAAGAGTAAGCTTTTTCCATTAACTAATCTTGTTTTGGAATTATGGTCAGTTTCCATTTAGATGACTACCGAAAGTTTTACTTATTTAGGTATTAAGATCACCAAGAATCACAAGGATTTATTTTAAGCCAATTTTATGACTTTCATTGGACATATTAACTTCAGTTTACTAAATGGTCACCAATTGTCCTTATCCTTAATTGGCCGATTCAATGCTATTAAAATTTTAATTTTTCCCTAAATTTATGTAATCTTAATTTCAGACGATCCAATTTTGATTGCCAATCTTTCTTAGACACTATAGACTCCAAACATTTCTTCATATATACGGCAGATAAAAAATCCCAGGACTAAGTAAAAAAACATTTACAGAAATCTAAAACAAAATGGCGGATTGGATTGCACGAACCTTAGATTTTATATTGGGCAGTCAGTTGGTTACTTTAACATTTTGGACAAAAGATTTAGAAGATACCCAATGCCCGGGATGGGATAAACCCTTGAACATGATCCATACAAGGGCTGATCATTGGCCTCTTATTCTAGGGGCCTGTTACTTTCACAATAAGAGATTGAATAAAATATACGACTAACCCAATAATAAGATTACCGCTCCGAATATGGTTTCAATTTTCGTAAGTTTTTTGGACTAACATGATTTAATCTTATCCAGTCCTATTTTATCAAATTTTTCTCTTCCCGCATCTAGTACTGGATCAAGACTTTTTTGTTAGGATGAGGAAGGGTTTTAGTAGCTTTTCGTGATTTGTTTTTGCAGGGTCGTTTGTTTTACGTCGTTCGACACTCTCAATAATTATAACTTACCTAATTCGCTCTTTTTTTCGATATTTACAAATTAGCCACCTTTTTGAAGGTACTCTACGCCTTTTTCCGCTACCACATCAAAACGAAATTTTGGATCAGTTTTTACAGCTGAACCCTATCAGAAAGGATTAATAAGAGTATTTACGAGTTGTTGATTATGAAATTACAATAGATACACGATAAAATTAAGAATGACTGGGAAAGAGAACTCCAAAACTTCTTTATTTTAGAGAGAAAACGGGAGCGGATGTTCTTGCAAATTACAGTACAATACTTTTCAATGTGCCCCCCCCCCCCCCCCCCCCCCCCCCCACCATGCAAGCACGCTTTGATACAATTCAGGTGGTTCACGGGCTCTATGTCAAAAGATCATTGTATGGGTCATATAAACCCTACATGTGACAGATGTAACTCTGATAGTGGCCTCTCTGACCCACATGTTTTGGTCCTGCCCACTTTTGGAAAAAAATAGTGGTAAGACATTTTTGATACTATTTCTGTAGTCTTAGGTATTGATTTACAACCTCCTCCTATTACTGCAATTTTTGGGGCTACCAATGTTAGCTTCTATTCATTTGTCACGGCTCCGCCCATCGGTTGATTGCTTTTTCCACATTAATTGCCAGAAGATCTATTGTATTTAAATGGAAAAGATTCCAACCCTCTTGACCACACCCAGAGGTATTTGAAAAATATCATTGTTTAAATTAGAAAAATTAGGAGTGAAATTGTTGATACCCTTGGTTAAATTGGATAAGACTTGGGAAAGCTTCATACAATATTATTGCTCCTCTTTAACCGTTACAAAAACTATTTTCTTCTATATGGTGGGAAGGAACTGAACGTCATACACGACTTAAATTGTTGAAACTTTAAGTTCAGATTTTGTTTTGCTTTGTTTAGTTTTTATTTATTTATTTTATTTTTAGTTTTATTTTATTAATTATTTTATTTTTTATTTTGTGCAGTTTAGGGGGGTTTTGCTCTTTTTCTTTTTCTTTTTCTTTTTCTCTTTTTGATTTTCTGTGGTTTTTTTTTCTACATTTATAAGTTTTCTTTTAAAGATTTAACCCATATTTACATAGAGACCCCTGAGTCTATACTCGATGTGTATTTTGACATTGGCCTCATATCAGGTTAGACTGTAATTAATGTAATTCTGAATCCTATGTATCATATCATTGTTGGGGGAGTTTATCACTATTTTTTTGCTCTGTTTTTTTAAAAAATGGTTTTTTTTTGTTTTCTTTGGGAAAAAAAAAAACATAAAAAGATTTTAAAGAAAGAAATATCGCATTCTCCGTTGAGGGTTAAGAGATCAAAAACAGTTTCCCTAATCCCCACCCACCCCCCTCATAAAACAAATTCAGACACTTAAAACATACAGTACATTTAACGCATGCTAAAAAACACAAAAGAAGGACGGGACAGAAAGATTGTTGGCGAAGGCAAGCCATTGCTACTTCAACCTTACTGGCCCCAGGTTCAATAGTGGATCAAACTCATAGCCTTTATGTCATGCTCCATTGGTCACACAGGTTTAGTTCAGTAATATAGCCTTTTACCGTGGGTCTGATTTTCTATCAAACCTAAATAATTTGGGCCTAATGCAGGCAAGTGAGACTAGTAGTCGGGGCCACGTTGGTCAGCGCGGGCAAGTTTGGATCGAAGGGCCTGTTTTTCATTTGTTATGACTTCTATGAATCTCTTTTTAATGAATCTATGACTCTTGACTTTATGACTATGACCTCAAGGACTATAACTTAACTTCAGGGACTCCAGTTTTGACTGAATTTCAGGGTATGGGACATGCAGCAGTAACCGGACCAGCCCAACAACAAGGACCAGCCCCAATGCCCCCGCTCGTCTGTTCCGATAATATGTTCTTTTGAAGGCAGAGCTGTAGACATTCTATATAAGGATTTCAACTTGGCATTCGACAATGATCTGTGATGGTAAGCTGCTTTGGAGGTTAGATCCCCAAGGGATTTCAAGGAGAGATGCTGAATGGATGAGATCTGCTTTGTGGAAGGAAGCAGAGGGTGATGGTGGAAGATAGCACAAGGGTTCTATTTCATCATGGCATACAGGGCTTACAGTGAATTAATTTGTTTCCATACGTTCAGTAAAGTGCCTCCTAAGCACAATCCCTGGGTTTGTACAGAAGGTATAGAAATAGTCACTGAGACACCAAGCAAGAGGTTTTGGGTCATATTTTGGGAAACTAAATATTCGGCTATTACGTCCTATAGAAAGGACAGTCAGGTGGGGCAGAGGAGGTGGGGTAGCTATGTTGGTTGAGGGATGAAATTCAGTCCTTGCGTGGGGTGAATCAGGGGGACTGACTTTGCAGAGTTGTTGTGGATAGAATTGAGGAATTGTAAAGGTAAGAGACATAGGGGAGTTAACTACATGCCCCCAAACCATAGCAGTCTTGCAGTAGGTGTTAAAAGTGGATGTACCAAAGGTAATGGCCACTGTGGTTTGGGAGATTTCAGGAAGATGGGAAAAAATCAGCTTGGTTCTGCACCCAAGTAAGTGAGTTTGTAGAGCGCTCCCAGATGGATTCTTCAAGCTGTTGTACGGGAGCCTACCAGAGAGAAGGCAATTCTAGATTTGTGCTTGTCTAATGACCAGATTTTTAATAAGGGACTCCAAGGTATAGGAAACCGCTAGGGAGGTAGTGACATAATATGATAAGTTTTCATCTGCAATTTGAGAGGGCGAGAGGTTTTAAATCAGGAAGTGTAGTGAAACAAAGGGGACTATGAAGGCATGTAGAGTGAGCTGGCCAAGGCGATTGGAAAAAGGATCCTAGCAGAAATGACTGTGGAACACAGCGATGGGCGGAATTTCTGGCATAATCCAGAGATGAGGATCATTTCTTTCATTCAAAGAGGAAGAAAACTTTCTAAGGGGCGTAAGATGCAACCGTGGCAGGCAAGGGAAGTTAGGGATGAAATAAAACTAAAACAAAATGTGTGTAACATAGCAAAGAGTACCGGGAAAGCCAGAGGATGGGAACTTTCACGGATGGGTACAATAAGGGCACAAAGTGGGGTAAAACGATGAAAGTAGAGGGTAAGCTGGCCAAGAATATAAAGAAGGATAGTAAAAGCTTCTTTAGGTATGTTAAGAGAAAAATATTAGTAAAAACAAATGTGGGTCCTTGAAGGAGAAAGGTGAAATTATTTGGGGAACAAGGAAATGCAGAAAGAGTTTGAACAGGTTACTTTGGGTTCTGTTTCCTAAGGGAAGACACAAACAATATCTCCCAGATTTACTAGAGGACAGAGGATCTCGGAAAAGAAATTGCATTGGGTGAGAAATAGTATTGGGTGGACTGATGGATCTGAAGACTGGTTAAATCCCAGGGCCTGATGGTCTAGATCCCAGAGTACTCAAAGAGGTGGGTCTAGAAATCGTGGATATTGCATTTGTGATAATTTTCCAATGTTCTATTGATTAGGATCAGTTCCTGTGGGATTGGAGGGTAATATGTATTCCACTTTTTAGAAAGGAGCAAGAGAGAGGAAAACAGGGAATTATAGACCAGTTAGCTGAATCGGTGGTGGGAGAAGATGCTGGTGTTCAATTATTAAAGAAATAATAAACAGCGCATTTGGGACAGCAGTAAAACGATTGGTCAAGTCAGCATGGATTGATGAATGGGAAAATCCTGCTTGACCTAATCATCTGGAATTTTTTGATGATGTGACATGTAAAAATGGTGAAGGAGAGCCGAGGGTGGATGTAGTGTATCTGGATGATTTAGAAAGCCTTTGATAAGGTCCCACACAGGGAGATTTGTGGGCACAAATTAGAGCACATTGTTGTTGGTGGTACGGTATTAATATGGATAGCGAATTGGTCGGCGGCAGGAAACAGAGAGTAGGTATATAATGGGTCCAGTCAGAATGTGCAGGCAGTGACGAGTGGAGTGCCGCAGGGCTCGGTGCTGGGGCCCGCAGCTATTTACAAATATATATATTAATGACGATTTAGATGATGGAAATTAAAAGTAAACAAGCAATTTGCAGTGACACAAAGCTGGGTGGCAGTGTGAACTGCCAAGAGGATGCTAGGAAGTTGCAGGGTGACTTGGACAGGTTGAGTGAGGGGCAGATGCATGACAGATGCAGTATAATGTAGATACATGTGAGGTCATTCATTTTGATGGCAAGAAGAAACAAGGAGGCAGATATATTATCTCAATCTCTCTCCTCTCCAACTCCTCTCCTCGGGCCAGCCACCTTCAGCCTTTGTGCCCAGGGCCGCCTTCCATAGTTGATCTTTAAGGACACAGAAGGTAAAGCCCTGGATCTTTTTTCTTATCATCCCCTTGGCTCCACATCCACCATGTCCGCTCCCCCCCATCTACCTCTCTCTCCGGTTGTCCAGTCCTCGGGGGGGGCGCGGATGAGCATGGCCGGGCTCGGCGGCTCCCTCTACAGGCGGCGGAGCCTCCCGATCGTTTTGTTGTTCCCATTCCGGAAATGTGACGACTCCTGTTACAGCCTCGGTATAAATCTAACTTTCTTACAATCTTGTTCTTAGGAATGATTGTGCATATTGCAGTAGATTTTGCTAAAGAAAAATCTGAATTAAAAAAAAATGTTTACTGAAGGTAGTCTGAAGAAGGGTTCCAATCCTTTCCAACCATGGGTGTCAGTGGTTATGGGGAGGGGCAGGAGAATTGGGTTAGGAGGGAGAAATATGGGCCTGTCCCACTTAGGGCGACTTTTTAGGCAAGTGCAGGAGACTCTGCGCTCGCCACATGGTCGCCACATGTTCGCATGGTGTCTCTGGTGAGTCTCCTTCATGGTCGAGAGGAGTTCCGCATTTGGGAACTAGTCGCGGCCTCAGAGTTGGCCTGTCATGGAGACTATCAATAATCCTGTAGTTGTAGGTGCAGTTGTAGTGGGGTCGCCATGTAGTTAAGGGTTGTCGAGGTAGTCGCAGTAGTTTTAGTTAATCGCCTTTGCTGACCGTCATTTTCATTGGCTCATTAGGAAAAAAAAACATGAGCAGAATTTTCCAGAAACAAGGAAACCGCCAGTAACGACCAATAATGTTAAGTGTCCGCTGAACTTCACAGCCGTGTATCTCCGCTTATTAAAAGTTGTCTGGCTTCTTCAAAAGTTGTTCTCCACTCCTTATACCCACCCCCCCCCTCTCCCCCCAATCCCCCCACCCCTCTCTCCCCCCTCCCTCGTTCTCACCCTTCTCCTCTCTTTTAAAGGACTTTACCGTACACTGTGCTTTAGCCGTCTTAAATTACAGCGCCAACCTTCCTGTTCATCGCGGTGTGGTGTCTGTATCACCTTGGCTTTGTACCGTGTGAATTTCACACAGCACTCCCCTCGCTTGCCCTGGCCACCACCTTTGCGCTGTGTTGTGTGTGTGTGTGTGTGTGTGGTGTGTGTGTGTGTGTGTGTGTGTGGTGTGTGTGTGTGTGTGTGGTGTGTGTGTGTGTGTGTGTGTGTGTGTGTGTGTGTGATCGTTTTTATATCACTCTGACAGTCGCCGTTCCAGTTCCCGGTTTTTTAGGCGACTGCCGGCAACTTGACAGTCGCCGGCAGACCGCTGAAAAATTGCCTAATTTGGACAGGCCCAATAGATCAGCCATGAGTGAATGTCGGAGTAAACTTGATGGGCTGAATAGCCTAATTCTGCTCCTATAATTTATGTATTTATGAACCCGAACCATCGTCTATCCATATTCTCCAAGGATGCTGCCCGACCTGTTGAGTTACTCCAGCACTTTTTCTCTTTCTTTGGCATAAACCAGCATCTGCATTTCATGGTTATTATATAGTAAGATTTTAATGAATTGTATGCAAAAAACGAATTAAAATGTACCCAGTTACATGTGCCCAGTTACATAATGAATTACTATTAAATCATTTCAGAATTAGTTAGGGGCAAGGGCATGTACAATAGGCCTTGAAAATATGGACAAGGAGATTTGTGTAGGTCAATGTGAACAGTGATAATGAGTTTAATAACGCTCGAATATAGATACATAGTGCAGTAGTAATTGGCATACATCCGTTATATAACCTGATTTCATTCCAGTCAGGCACTGAACTGTCTGAGCGCAAGATCCATAAAAATATTCCCTCTATGTCAAAGCAGTAGCATATTTAAACAAGTTTGATTCTACTTGCATGACATGTTTAACATCAGAATATTACCAATACAGTTTTGGCATGCACTATTATGATCAGGGAAACTTTAGCCATATATCCCTGATAATTGATTTTATCATTGTTTATCATGTATTTATTTGCTTGTTGTGTTGTTGCATTAATGCACCTGTTAAAGCTGAAGCAAGTGAGAATGTTGTTGTCTGTGCATTGTTACGAAGCAAGTGAGAATGTCTGGTGCATTAAACATTCTTGACTCTTCTCTTACCTTTTCCCAAGTTGACTTTACCTTCCTGAATCAGATCAGTATCTTAGCACCTCACCACAAGCTCATAGAGTCAGAGAGTCATAGTCATACAGTGTGGAAACAAGCCCCTTGGCCTGACATTCCACGCCGACCAACATGCCACATCAACACTTGTCCCACCTGTCTGAGTTTGGCCCATATCCCTCAAAATCTCTCCTATCCATGTACGTTTCCAAATGTTTTGTAAACGTTGTTATAATTCCTGCCTTAACTACCTCCTCTGGCACCTCGTTCCATACACCCACCCCCCTTTGTGTAAAGAGGTTGCCCCTCAGGTTCCTATTAAATCTTTTCCCCCTCACCTTTATATCCTCTGTTGTTAGATTCCCCATACTCTTTAAATACAATGAGGAATTCTTTCCTTAGCATTGGGATTTCTGCCTGCCTGTACCACTTCTTCAGGCAGCGAGTTGGAGACCTCTCATCACTTTCTGCATGAAAAGATTTCTGATTTCTCAATGAAGGAAAACGTTACTTCCCGTTTACTCCACTTCAGCTCCTCATAATTTGTCCACCTCGGTCATGTCTCCCCTCAGCCCCCCGCTCCCAAATTAAAGCAACCCCTGCTTATCCATCCTTCCTCACAATTACTAGTCAAGTCAAGTCAGTTTATTCGTCACATACACGAACGAGATGTGCAGTGAAATGAAAAGTGGCAATGCTCGCACGGACTTTGTGCAAAAAAACAAACAAAATACAAACAGAATGGAAACAGAATCACACATTCTTTTTACATATTAAATAATTGTGGGCGGAAGGAAAAAGGGAAAAAAAACCCCCAGGAATTAAAAAAAACACAGTATAATAGTAAGATTAAACGAGAACTTACCAGTTCGAAGTTTTGCTCGTTATTTTATGAGGAGTTACGATGAGGGATTACGTGAAGAACCCACCTCACGCTGGCAAACGGCATACTTCAAAGCAGCGGCAATGGAAAAACACAGAACACCAAATAGCCGAAGTAACATCAGTAAGGCTCATAAAAGACTTAGAAACTACCAGATTGATCATATTATTTTATGAGGTGTGGGAGTGGAGGGCACGTAATCCCTCATCGTAACTCCTCATAAAATAACGATCAAACTTCGAACAGGTAAGTTCTCGTTTTAATCTTACTATTTTACTTCGGAGTCACGTGAGTGACTACGTGAAGATTTTAAAGCTTTCTGTGTTTTTATGTCGTAAATATTTAATTAGTACGACAGTCCGGCTAAGTAAATACATACATGAGAAACCAGACTAATATTAGTTCTTTTCATAATTAACTTTTTTAATGGTTTAAAGAACATATAATAACCCTCCTTATATCTGAGGGAATGATTACAAGTGATAAACGATATAAGTGACTACATAACTGGTTATAGTAATCAATAGTATACAAAGCAGGTGATTATATTGATCCCAACACCGTGTGGCCAAAGCTTGTCATAGTGTGAACAGGTTTATTGTAGAACTTTGAAAAAGTTTCTTCTTTACTCCACCCTGCGATTTTTAAAATATGCTCGAGTGGTACGTCCCGCACCTTCGCCGCGGACGTAGCTGCAGCCCTGGTGGAGTGAGATTTGAACACATCAGTGTCTACTCCTGCTAAAAGCAACACCTGTTTCAACCATTTTGAGATAGTTTGAACTGAAGCTTTTGTGTGTGGCTTTTTATGCGTAATCATTAACGTTTTTTTCATTTCCTCGAAGAGTTTCAATAACCTTTAACATATTGATTTCAAATGTTTAACCACACACAAAGTAGGATCAAATGGGATAAGCTTGAAAGGTTACCTTAGCTCCAGATCTCCCTGGTCTGCTTTGTTTGATCAGATCGTAAACATAGAAACACAATGTTATCTGTAGTCACATGCATACAGTCTAAGCGCAACATTTGTAAAGTTTGCACTCTTTGAGCTGAGACCAATGACATTAACATTATTAATTTCAATGTTAATCTTTCCAATGACAATCCTTCAATTGGAGTCCATTGCCTAAGTAAGGTAAGTACAATGCTCACATCCCAAATCTCTGTATATCTTGGTTTGGGTGGATTGATGTTAAAGATTCCTTTCATGAATCTAGATATTAATGGATGTGATCCAATTGATTTCTGGTCAGACATTAGTCCTAAATAAGATGATAAGGCACTGCGTGCAGTGTTAATAGCACTGTAACTTAAATGTTGCTCGAAATGCAATTTGGCAAGGAACTCCAAAACATTTGCAATATTCACAGTATCATAAGAAATATTTGACTGTGTGCAAAATTCTTCCCATTTCTTTATATGTGTCATATATTGTTTTTGTGTGCTATCTCGCCATGATGCGACTATAACTTCCATAGTTTTGTCCGACAATCCCAGCTCCTGTAGTGGTCTGGTCAAAACCTGCAGATTAATAAATTCATATATGCATATAATGGATAAATTTCTTTAGTTACTGGATTAATCAAAATATCCCTACAGTTAGGAATTGACATATATGGTTCTTTAATCATATTCAGCATTAACGGGAAACCAAGGTTGTGTTGGCCAATTTGGAACTACCAACAATCCTGTGGCAGAATCTTGTTCTATTTTCTTCAGACATTTCTGAATCAAAACAAATGGTGGAAAAGCATAAAAGAACATATTCCCCCAATTTAATGAAAAAGCATCTACTGCTACTGCATCTGGATCGTGTTCCCAAGACACATATTTAGGCAATTGATGATTAAGCCTTGATGCAAACAGATCAATTTCTGGTAAACCAAAGTGGGTTACAATATTCTTAAATATTGATGGATTAAGCATCCATTCTGTGTTATCTTTAAATATCCTTGATCTTTTATCTGCCACCACATTGTCTTTACCTGGAATGTAATTTGCTGAAATCCAAATTTTGGTGGTCAATACACCATTGCCATATTTCTTTGACCAGACAATCACATGATACTGATCTAACTCCCCCCATGTGATTTAATATATGCAACCGCCGTTTTATTGTCTAACTGTATTAATACATGTAGACCCTTTTTTGAAGAACAATATGCTTTTAATCCATAGAAAGCACCCAATAACTCTAAATAGTTAATACCATAAGTTTGAAGAAACATTTCTTCTTGAACTTTCCATCTACCTCCACAACTGGAGGATGAATCTGTTGCCCCCCATCCGAGAGCACTAGCATCTGTTTGTAAAAACCATTTCAGGCTGTTTAATCAGAATGTTTTTAGCAGCTTGTGGGACATTTTCAACCCACCATTGTAATTCCAACACAGCTTCTTTTGTTAATTGCATAGGCCTATCAAAGTGGCCTGCTTTCTCTTTGAGAGCTCTTATTTTGTCCCTTTGAAGATTTTGATAATGTTAATGGACCAAATTCTACTGCAGGAAATGCTGCTACTAGTTTCCCAATGGTTTTCGCTACTTCTCGGGATGGAAGGATAAGGTTTGTGGATGAGATTTTTACAGGTTTACCAAAATATCATCAACTTTATCTGTTGGTAAAGTTACTAACATAGTCACTGAATCAATTACAAACCCCAAAAAGTTAATTGATTGTGCTGGCTGCAGCTGGGACTTAATTGGATGAATCAAAAACCCTAGCTTTTCAAACAAAGCTTTAGTAACTGAAACTGAGTTTTCTCACCTGACTCTTGATTATCATTAATGATTAGAATGTCATCGAGATAAGCCATAACGATGTGTTTTTGTGCTCTTAATTGGGCTAACACTGGTTTCAACAGTTTCGTAAAGAGCCTGGGAGCTGAACTCAATCCATTTGGCAAAGCTTTAAACTGCCATAATTGCCCAGCCAATTAAATTTTAAGTACCTCCGGAAACTCTGATGTATAGGTACAGAATAATAAGCGTCTTTTAAGTCAATCTTAGCCATATAACAACCTGCTGAAATTAAATATCTTACAGTATTAAAAGTTTCCATTTTAAAATGTTTGTATTCTACAAACTTATTTAAATCTGTAAGGTCCAGAATAATTCTGCAACCACCATCTTTTTTATTTCTCCGAAAAATGTTAGAGACAAATTGATGCTCGTGTTCATAAGTTTTTTCAATTACCCCTTTTTCAGATAATTTGTCAATTTCCACATTAATCTCTGCTTTATCAATAGCAGTAAACACGAAAGCATAAGCAGGTTTATTCTGTACAGGCGGATTAACCCCTTCTTTAAATGTAATAATGGCTCCTGAAACTGCTTGTAATATAAATCGATCAGAAGTAATAGTAAGCCAGTCTTTATAAAACTTTTGTAATCTCCCTCCAACTGGAGTTTTATCTGCAGTTTCTTTAAGTATAACACAAGTCTTTAATACCTCTCCATATGAGCGTGGTGGTCTCCTTCCCTGAATATGGGTAAGCATTGGGCTGTGCAGGACGATAATACTTCCTTGACAAATTTCTGCCTCTATTTCCGAAGTCAAAACCCCTTCGGGGCGAAAAAAATATCTTTTTTGTCCAAAGACGAAAGGCTTCACACCGCTAAAATATTTAGCTTCTTCATCCAACTCTTTCAGATGTTTAGGCAGATTTTCTCCAAACAGATACCCAGGAGCTTGAACACCACTTGCTCGACACAGGCTTGCAAATCTAGGGTGAAATATGGGCCGAATCGCCATTTTCCTCATACAGTTAATTTCATAGAAAGAATTGCACAACAAGCCCAAAGTTTCTTTTTGAATCTTATCCATCTCCAATCTCTCCATTTGTCTTCCATAGGCCGTAACGGCAGCAGAAATTAGTTTGAGAGTTTTTTGAAATCTCACTTCTTGAGCTCTCATACTTGGAGTCATGGATGTCCATATCAATGGATTAACCGTAGGCACTTCCAATGAGGCACAATTTCCTGGTGTCTTATATAATTCTGATGTTTCAATCATCACAGAATCTTGAAGTTGATGAGACACCATATAATTAATACTGGCAGCTAGGTTCTCTTCCATAGCCTCACCACTTCCTTCAGGTATAGCAAATTCTTTTGCTATCCCAGGCACATTTGGCCTTTTCTTTTTACTTTGTGGTGTGCATTCAAAATCCAAATCACCACCAGCAGGGTCTGCCTTTTGCAGCCCTAAATCAATTGGGATTTCACCCCATGAGACTTCTTCCAGCCCAAATCCTGGGTCCGGAGTTTCAAACTCCCAACTTGGCCCACAGCCATATTCAGAATAATCAAACCCCTCAGAGCTTTTTTTGGGATCCTTCTGGGTTCTGTGACCCTTGTCTCATGATTTTCTGGAGAACTTTCTCCATATGCTCCATTTTTAACCACATAGTTTTATTATCTGGAGGACTTTCAGTATCAGAGTCATCAGAAACCACGGGCCTCTCAGATTTCTTTTTGCATTTTTTAGGAGCATTTCCCTCCGTGGTTATTATTACTGGAGAATCTAGAAACTCGCTATCGGGTATATCAGCGGCCACCGGTATCGGAACCGGATCCGCACTAGCTTCTTGTCCCGTATTTTTATTTTCACCCCGGGAAGATCTTTTTACCCGCAAATTTCTCTTTGCCAATTTTCTCCATTTTTCTTTATAATCAGTGCTAAATCAGCACGTTTACGCGACTCTGAATTTTACTTTTACTTTCGCTTGCTGGGCACACCCAGCGTACGCTAAAAAACATCCCGACTTTGCTGCACTTACCTGCGGGGCCGTTCCGACCACTGCGAGGAGCTGCTCCTTACTGCAGCTCCTCCTTCCGTCCGTCAGCGTCGACGAAATGCCGTTTGCCAGCGTGATGCGGGTTCTTCACGTAGTCACTCACGTGACTCCAAAGTAAAATGGTACAGTAAAGTTAGTCCCTGGTGAGATAGGAGTTTACAATCCTAATGGCCTCTGGGAAGAAAACTCCTTCTCAATCTCTCCGTTATCACAGCATGGCAACGGAGGTGTTTGCCTGACTGTAGCAGCTGGAACAGTCCATTGCAGGGGTGGAAGGGGTCTCCCATGATCTTATTGGCTCTGGAGTTGCACCTCTGATGTGTAGTTCCTACAGAGGGGCGAGTGAAGTTCCCAAAGTACGTTCGGCTGAACGCACTACTCTCTGCAGAGCCTTCTTGTCCTGGGCAGAGCAATTCCCAAACCAGATTGTGATATTTCCGGACAAGATGCTTTCCACAGCCACTGAGTAGAAGCAGTGGAGGATCCTTGGAGACACTCTGAATTTCCTCAATTGCCTGAGGTGGTAAAGGCGCTGCCTTGCCTTACTCACGAGTGCTGCAGCGTGTGATGTCCATGTCAGATCCTCAGAGATGTGGACTCCCAGGTATTTGAAACAGCTCACTGTATCCACAGTATCCCCATTTATCCTCAATGGTGTGTACGTCCTCGGATGATGTGCCCTCCTAATGTTCCGGTCCTGTCTGGTCCTGACCACTCTGTGATAAGTTTCCTCTGCACCATTTCCAGTGCAATTATATCTTTGCTGTAACCTGGTGGCCAGAACTCTACACAGTTATTTACAATGTAGAGCATTGAACAAAACGGCATCGGGATACAGCCTTCAACCCACAATGTTTGTACACAATATGATGCCCAGTTAATGTAATCTCCTCTGCCAGCACATTTAGGTTAGTTTAGTTTAGTTTAGCTTAGTTTAGCTTACTTTATTTTACTTTACCTTATTTTACATTACTTTATTTTGCTTTAGTTTCGAGATACAGACCCTTCGGCCGACCGAGTCGACACCGACCAGTGATCACCCCATACACTAGCACTATCCTACACACCAGGGACAACTTACAATTTTTACTGAAGCCAATTAATCTACAAATCTGTACATATTTGGAGTGTGCAGGAGGAGGCCATTGGCCCTTCGAACCAGCACCGCCATTCAATGTGATCATGGCTGATCATCCCCAATCAGTACCCCGTTCCTGCCTTCTCCCCATATCCCCTGACTCCAGCAGCATTCTGGTGAACCTCTTTCTGCACCCTCTCAAAAGCCTTCACATCCTTTCTGCAATGAAGTGACCAGAACTGCACTCAATCCTCACAAAGCGGCTAAACCAATTTCTTGTAGAGCTTCATTGTGACTTCCTCACTCTTAGACTCAATGCCCCAACCAATGAAGGCAAGCATACCACATGCATTATCTCTCTACTTGCTGTTAGGATTAAAGTGGGATCAAGAACACAAAGAGACGTGCATTTTACATTCATGACAAAAATCATCAACAGAACAGTCTTCTCCCTCATATAATTAGGATGATTGTCCATTTACTGCTCTTATTCACTGTACCCCCACCCCCTCGCTTCCCACTGTCTCTCCAGAACATATTAAAACATAGAGAAAAGCTGCAACATTAAGCCCTTGAGATTCAATTAGCACTCTGATAGCTTGGTTTTATTTTTCTTTGTGATCAACAATGACTAAAACATGAGACCTGCACTGGCACATAAATCTTTCCGAATTCCAGTTCAAAATGAGGAATGGTGCATTTTAAAGTGCTATAGGAACAGGGCAACTGGAGATTTAGTACTCAAACTGCTCTTTAGTTAGAACATAGAACATAGACGAGTACAGCACAAAAACAGACCCTTCGGTCCACAATGTTCATGCCGACCATGATGCCAAGAACATCTCTTATCTACCTGCGCATAATCCATATCCCTCCATTCCCGGCATATCCATATGTCTATCCAAAAGCCTCTTAAATTACACTATCGTATCTGCCTCCACCGCCACCCACGGCAGCGTGTTCATTCAGTTCTCTCTCCATGAATGAGCCAAGTTTAAGATGCAGTGCGAGTGTTGTATGGCGTATTCATGTTGAACTTCCAGGCTCTTGTGCCTAGCCGGTAGATTGACTTTGGGGCATGTGCAGAGGGTATCTACTACGATGCTAGCATGGACAAAGGCTCTCAGTGATGTGGAGAGACTGGGGAAGCTGAGGGTTCCTTTTTGCTGCTGAAGACGAAGTTAAGGAAAGTTTTAATAAAGGGACTGAGGAACAGAGAGAGGTTTTAGACACAAAATACTGGAGTAACGACGCGTCAGGTAGTATCTCTGGACTTTAGAGATATCTGGACTTTGGAGAACTTGGATAAACAACATTTTGGGTCGAAACCCTTCTTCAGACTCTGAAACTTTTTCAGACTTTTAGAGACACAGCGAGAAAACAGGCTCTTTGGCTCATTGAGTCCTCGTGGACCAGCGGTCACCCCTTACACTCGCACTATATGACACACCAGGGACAATTTACAATTTACAGAATCTAAAAAAACCTACAAACCTGTACGTCTTTGTGGTGTGGGAGAAAACCCGAGAGGTCAGAGGGACAATGTACAAACTCTGTACAGACAACACACATGGTCAGGATCAATACTGACGCTGTGAGGCAGCAACTCTACCACTGCGCCACTGTGCCACCTGAAAACATCCAGTCCACCCCAAACATGTTTTACCCCAAAACATCACCCATCCATGTTCTCCATGGAGGCTACCTGACCCGCTGAGTTACTCCAGCCGCTTGTGTCCATTTTTGGTATAAACCCGCATCTGCAGTTCCTTGTTATCACAAATGTAGGGTGTTAACTGTGTAAAGATGAAGAAACTTTCCACTGTTTGCTGAGGTGACCGGTTAAAGAAGCTAGCTATGGTTTCAATAGAGCAATGGATTCAGTAGTTGCCTGCAAAAGGAATTAGCTATATGCAGAAATAATTAAAAATTGGAGAACTGCAAGGCCTGGTACAAGTTTGCAAATGACCAGGTATCTCTTTCAAAGAGTTGTTATGAGCATGATGGGCTGAATGACCTTCTTTGGTGCCACATCATTCTATGCATCAAATTGACTCTGTCGGATCAGGACAGTTTTACATCCTCTGTGATTACCTCTTCAAACTAAAACACCTAATTCCATGAGTTTGGAACCGTTTCAAGTTCGTAATTGACTTGCTGAGTGAACCTACGCTGCACTGCCTCAATCATAAGGATGTCCTTCCTCCAGTTCGGAGACCAAAACTGTACACAATACTCCAGATGTGGTCTCACCAGAGTCCTATACAACTGCAGAAGAACCTCTTTACTCCTGTACTGAAATCCTCTTGTTATGAAGCTTTCTTCACTGCCTGCTGTACCTGCACGCCAACTTTCAATGACCGGTGTACAAGCACGCCCAGGTCTCACTGCATCTCCCCCTTACCTAACCTAACCCCATTGAGATAATAATCTGCCCCCTTGTTTTTGCCGCCAAAGTGGATAACCTCACATTTATCTATATTATACTGCATCTGCCACGCATCTGCCCACTAACTCAACCTGTCCTGGTCACCCTGCAACCTCCTAACATCCTCTTCACAGTTCATGCTGTCACCCAGCTTTGTGTCATCCTCAAACTTGCTAGTGTTGCTCCTAATTCCCTCTTCCAAATCATTAATATATATGGTAAACAGTTGCGGCCCCAACACCGAGCCTTGCAGCACTCCACTTGCCACTGCCTGCCATTCTGAAAAGGACCCGTTCACTCCTACTCTTTGCTTCCGGTCTGCCAACCAATTTTCTATCCATGTCAACACCCTACCCCCAATACCATGTGCTCAAATTTTAGTCACCAGTCTCCCGTGCGGGACCTTATCAAAGACTTTCTGAAAGTCTAGATACACTACATCCACTGGTACCCCCTTCATTCATTTTACTTGTCACATCCTCAAGAAATTCCAGAAGATTAGTCAAGCATGATTTTCCTTTCATAAATCCATGCTGACTTGGACTAATCCTTTTACTGCTATCCAAATGCCCCATTATTACCTCTTTAATAATTGACTCCAACATCTTTCCCACCACCGAAGTCAGGCTAACTGGTCTGTAATTCCCCGTTTTCTCTCTCGCTCCTTTCTTGAAAAGTGGGATAACATTAGCTATCCTCCAATCCACAGGAACTGATCCTGAATATATTAAACATTGGAAAATGATCACCAATGCATCCACTATTTCTAGTGGACGCATTGGATCCTGGGATGCAGACCATCAGGCCCAGGGGATTTATCATCTTTCAGTCCCATTAGCCTACCCAATACTATTTCTCGCCTAATGAAAATTTCTTTCAGTTCCTCTACCCCCTTAGATCCTCTGTCCTCCAGTACATCTGGGAGATTGTTTGTGTCTTTCTTAGTGAAGACAGATCAGAAGTACCTATTCAACTCCTCCGCCATTTCCTTGTTGCCCATAATAATTTCACCCGTGTCTGCCTTCAAGGGACCCACATTTGACTTTGCTACTCTTTTTCCCTTAACATAACTAAAGAAGCTTTTACTGTCCTTCTTTATATTCCTGGCCAGCTTCCCTTCATACTTCATCTTTTCAGCCCGCATTGCCTGTTTTGTTTCCTTCTGTTGTCCTATGAAAGTTTCCCAATCCTCTGGCTTCCGGCTACTCTTTGCTGCGTTATACATCTTTTCTTTTAGTTTTATTCTGTCCCTACTTCTCTTGTCAGCCGCGGTTGCCTCCTACTCCCCTTAGAATATTTCTTCCTTTTTGGAATGAAATGATCCTGCATCTACCGGATTATGCCCAGAAATTCCTGTCATTGCTGTTCCATTGTCATTCCTGTTAGGATCCCTTTCTAGTCTACTTTGGCCAGCTCCCCTCTCATGCCTTCATAGTTCCCTTTGTTCAACTGCATCACTGCCACTTCCGATTTAACTTTCTCCTTCTCAAATTGCAGATTAAAACTAATCATATTATGATCACTACCTCCAAGCGGTTCCTTTACCTCGAGTTCTCTTATCATATCTGGTTCATTGTACAACACTAAATCCAGAATTGCCCTTTCTCTGGTCGGCTCCATTACAAGCTGCTCTAAGAATCCATCTTTGCATCATTTTACAAACTCCCTTTCTTGGGGTCCTGAACCAACCTGATTTTCCCAGTCTACCTGCATATTGAAATCCCCCATCAACACAGTGGCATTACCTTAGTTACATGCCAGTTTTAACTCCTGCTGCAACTTACACCCTACATCCAGGCTACTATTTGGGGGTCTGTAAATAACAGTGTCTTCATGCCTTTACAATTCCTCAACTCAATCCACAGTGACTCTACCTTATCAATCTTCCCTTATGTGTCTTCCCTCGCAAAGGACTGAATTCCATCCCTCACCAGCAGAGCTACCCCACTCCTCTGCCCACCTGCCTGTCCTTTCTATAGGATGTATAACCCTGAATATTAAGTTCCCAGGCCTGATCCTCCTGCAGCCACGTCTCAGTAATCCCCACAATGTCATATCTACCAACCTCTAACTGAGCCTCAAGCTCATCTACATTCTTAAACTTCGCGCATTCATATACAATACTTTTAATTCCTTATGCCCCTGTCCCACTTAGAAAACCTGAACGGAAACCTCTGGAGACTTTGCGCCCCACCCAAGGTTTCCGTGCGGTTCCCGGAAGTTCCCAGAGGTTTTTGTCAGTCTCCCTAATGGTCGAAAGTGGTTTCCGCTTCTACTATGTTCCGGCAATTATTTTAAAAAATTCAAAATCGGCCGTGACTAAAAATAGGTTGCCGTTTTAAAAATCGGTAATTTTTTAGTCGAAGCCGGTTGCGATGCTAGTTGAAGGTGGTTGCCGGAGGTTGCAGGTAGTGGAAGGTAAGACCTTTTTTCCACCCAGTTTTATTCCACCAGGGAGGTCCCTTTTGTACAGTTCCCCCTTACTCCAAAACAGATCCCAGTGATCTAAGAATCTAAATCCCTGCCCCCTCCACCAGTTCCTCAGCCACACATTCAGGTCCCGTATCTCCCTGTTCCTGCTCTTGCCAGCACGAGGAACTGGAAGCAAACTGGAGATAACAAACCCGGAGGTCCTGCTTTTCAGCATATTTCCGAGCTCTCTAAAGTCACGCTGCAGAATATTCATCCCCTTCTTTCCGACATCGTTTGTGCCAACATGCACTACCACTTCCGGCTGTTCACCTTCGCCCTTGAGGATTTTCTGCACTCTGTCCATGACATCCTGGATCCTGGCACCAGGAAGGCAGCACACCATCCTCGAATCCCATCTGTTGCTGCAGAAGCCCTAGTCCGTACCTCTCACAATGGGGTCTCCAACTACAATGGCGTTGCCTGATGTTGGCCTCTTTGATTTTGGCTCAACAGCCCTTTTTGCTTCGCAAGCCAGTCTCCTGCCGCTCAGTGTGAAAATACCATTTCCCGTCTCTACTTGATGGTACAATCTCAGGGGACTGTCAATGCTCCCAGATGCAACCCCAGAACCTCTGCAATAGTTTCCCAGTACTTATTGACATTGCTAGTCTCTTCCTCCACAAACTCGAAAAGACAATTTTTAGACACAAAGTGCTGAAGTAACTCAACAGGTTATCTCAACAGGTGCAGATAGATATTAATGATTATGATATAGTTGGGATCACGGAGACATGGCTCCAGGGTGACGTAGGCTGGGAGCTGAACATCCAGGGATATTCAATGTTCAGGAGGGATAGAGAGAAAGGAAAAGGAGGTGGAGTAGCGTTGCTGGTTAGAGAGGAGATTAAAGCAATGGAAAGGAAGGACATTAGCTTGGAGGATGTGGAATCGGTATGGGTAGAGCTAACAAAACACTAAGGGGCAGAAAAACGCTGGTGGGTGTTGTGTACAGGCCACCTAACAGTAGCAGAGAAGTTTGGGGATGGTATCAAACAGGAAATTAGAAATGCGTGCGACAAAGGCAAAACAGTTATAATGGGTGACTTCAATCTACATATAGATTGGGTTTAATCAAATTGGCAGGGGTGCTGAGGAAGAGGATTTTTTTGGAATGTATGCGGGATAGTTATCTAAATCAACATGTAGAGGAACCAACGAGAGAGCAGGCTATTTTAGACTGGGTTTTGAGTAATGAGGAAGGGGTAATTAGCCGTCTTGTTGTACGTGCCCCCTTGGGCAAGAGTGACCATAATATGGTTGAGTTCTCCATTAGGATGGAGAGTGACATTGTTAATTCAGAAACAATGGTTCTGAACTTAAAGAAAGGTAACTTTGAGGGTATGAGACGTGAATTGGCCAAGATTGACTGGCAATTAATTCTAAAAGGGTTGACGGTGGATATACAATGGAAGACATTTAAAGACTGCATGGATGAACTACAAACATTGTTCATCCCAGTTTGGCAAAAGAATAAATCGGGGAAGGTAGTGCATCCGTGGATAACAAGGGAAATCAGGGATAGTATCAAAGCAAAGGATGATGCGTACAAAGTAGCCAGAAAAAGCAGCATACCAGAGGACTGGGAGAAATTCAGAGACCAGCAGAGGAGGACAAAGGGCTTAATTAGGAAAGGAAAAAATAGATTATGAAAGGAAACTGGCAGGGAACATAAAAACTGACTGCAAAAGTTTTTATAGATATGTGAAGAGAAAGAGGTTAGTTAAAACAAATGTAGGTCCCTTGCAGTCAGAAACAGGTGAGTTGATCATGGGGAACAAGGATATGGCGGACCAATTGAATAACTACTTTGGTTCCGTCTTCACTAAGGAAGACATAAATAATCTGCCTGAAATAGCAGGGGACTGTGGGTCAAAGGAGGAATTGAGTGAAATCCAGGTCAGTCGGGAAGTGGTGTTGGGTAAATTGAATAGATTAAAGGCCGATAAATCCCCAGGGCCAGA
Source organism: Okamejei kenojei (assembly GCA_035221665.1). Classification (NCBI taxonomy): domain Eukaryota; kingdom Metazoa; phylum Chordata; class Chondrichthyes; order Rajiformes; family Rajidae; genus Okamejei; species Okamejei kenojei. The sequence continues at coordinate 22,859,470 of CM069132.1, forward strand.
TAGGCTGCATCCCAGAGTACTTAAGGAAGTAGCTCAGGAAATAGTGGATGCATTAGTGATAATCTTTCAAAACTCTTTAGATTCTGGAGTAGTTCCTGAGGATTGGCGGGTAGCAAATGTAACCCCTCTTTTTAAGAAGGGAGGGAGAGAGAAAACGGGGAATTACAGACCAGTTAGTCTAACATCGGTAGTGGGGAAACTGCTAGAGTCAGTTATTAAAGATGGGATAGCAGCACATTTGGAAAGTGGTGAAATCATTGGACAAAGTCAGCATGGATTTACAAAAGGTAAATCATGTCTGACGAATCTTGTGGAATTTTTTCGAGGATGTAACTAGTAGCGTGGATAAGGGAGAACCAGTGGATGTGGTATATCTGGACTTCCAGAAGGCTTTCGACAAGGTCCCACATAAGAGATTAGTATACAAACTTAAAGCATACGGTATTAGGGGTTCAGTATTGATGTGGATAGAGAACTGGCTGGCAAACAGGAAGCAAAGAGTAGGAGTAAACGGGTCCTTTTCACAATGGCAGGGCAGTAACTAGTGGGGTACCGCAGGGCTCAGTGCTGGGACCCCAGCTATTTACAATATATATTAATGATCTGGATGAGGGAATTGAAGGCAATATCTCCAAGTTTTGCGGATGACACTAAGCTGGGGGGCAGTGTTCGCTGTGAGGAGGATGCTAGGAGACTGCAAGGTGACTTGGATAGCTGGGTGAGTGGGCAAATGTTTGGCAGATGCAGTATAATGTGGATAAATGTGAGGTTATCCACTTTGGTGGCAAAAACAGGAAAGCAGACTATTATTTAAATGGTGGCCGATTAGGAAAAGGGGAGATGCAGCGAGACCTGGGTGTCATGGTACACCAGTCATTGAAAGTAGGCATGCAGGTGCAGCAGGGCAGTGAAAAAAGCGAATGGTATGTTGGCTTTCATAGCAAAAGGATTTGAGTACAGGAGCAGGGAGGTTCTACTTCAGTTGTACAGGGTCTTGGTGAGACCACACCTGGAGTATTGCGTGCAGTTTTGGTCTCCAAATCTGAGGAAGGACATTATTGCCATAGAGGGAGTGCAGAGAAGGTTCACCAGACTGATTCCTGGGATGTCAGGACTGTCTTATGAAGAAAGACTGGATAGACTCGGTTTATACTCTCTGGAATTTAGGAGATTAAGAGGGGATCTTATAGAAACTTACAAAATTCTTAAGGGGTTGGACAGGCTAGATGCAGGAAGATTGTTCCCGATGTTGGGGAAGTCCAGGACAAGGGGTCACAGCTTAAGGATAAGGGGGAAATCCTTTAAGACCGAGATGAGAAAGACTTTCTTCACACAGAGAGTGGTGAGTCTCTGGAACTCTCTGCCACAGAGGGTAGTTGAGGCCAGTTCATTGGCTATATTTAAGAGTGAGTTGGATGTGGCCCTTGTGGCTAAGGGGATCAGAGGGTATGGAGAGAAGGCAGGTACGGGATACTGAGTTGGATGATCAGCCATGATCATATTGAATGGCGGTGCAGGCTCGAAGGGCTGAATGGCCTACTCCTGCACCTAATTTCTATGTTTCTATGTTTCTATGTTAACACCATCTCTGGGGAACTTGGATAGGTGACGTTTCGGGTCTAGGCTCTTCTTCATACTGATTGTAAGAGGAGGGAACTGGAAGCAGGAAAAGACCTGGGCAAATCAGGGACAGCAACAGATGACCTCAGGCAGGATGGTTCCCCCAATTGTGCCAATTGTTGGCTAGGGGCCGTGAGATCCCAAGAGCGATACATCGTTGAGAACTGTGGAACTGGTTAACAGCTCTTTAGAGTCATAGTCATACAGCATGGAAACAGGCCCTTCAGCCCAATTTGCCCACAATGACCAGTGGATGAAGGGGGGAGGGGAAAGAAGGAAGAGGATTGGGAAGGGGAATGTTTGTAGAAGTCACCTAAAATTTGAGAGAATTCAATGTTGATTCTGCTGGATTGTAAACAGCCCAAGCAAAATATGGAGTGCTATACCTCCAATTTTTCACGTGGCCTCACTCTGGCAATGGAGAAGTCCCAGGAAACTGGAGAAAACACACACGGTCACAGGAAGAACATAAAAACTCTGCACAGACAGCACCCGAGGTCAGGATCGAACTTGGGTCTCTGGCGCTGTGGGACAGCAACTCTACAGCTGTGCCGCTGGATTAGGGTTGGGTATATTTAATGACTCGGCTCAATAGCTCTCTGGAGCAGAGAGATTCAGAGATTCATGACCCTCTAAAGAATGACATTGGTCCTTATCTCTCTCTCTTAAATGTTCGGCCCTGTATTACAAAATAAAGCCAGTAAAATAAAAAATAAGGACAGTGATTCCCAGAAATACCCTCTCACCATTGTACAAGAGGCCTAACTTGTGAGGCCTAACTTGGATATTTTGTTCAATTTTAGCCATCCTGCCATTAAGCTAGAAAGAGTGCAGGATTTACCAGGATGGTCAGGCCTATGGTGGGAGGTTGGGCAGACTAAGACTGTAAATAAGCAATTCTCAAACTCTTAAAGTGTGCAACATCTTTTAATGATAGCACAAGGTATTACATACATCCTCAAGCACTGGCTACATTCTTCTACTGAACTGTACCCAGGAAGGGGAAGGCGTTATGATTGATGCTAACCAGGCAGGGTTAATGGTACTGAGGTAACTATATTATTGGTTGCATATAAACCATCTACATCCTTCCCCTTAGAAAATCAAAACAGATTGTTGTCACGACAACAGAATTAAACAGCAGAATTAAACAAAATCGCCATAACGAACAGGTGGCTTACTAATCCGGCCCGAGCGCGTACGGATGTCTCCCCCTTCCCCCGAAAGAGCAGAAGAAACAGGAGGACACGAGGCAGCTGGGGAACCAGGGAAGGGCGGTGGAGTGGGAGAAACAGGAGAGTGAGAACCGCGACTGGCAACAGGGGACCCGCGCAGGGGGGAACCGGGCGCTCGATATGGGGATCGAGGCATGCAGGGAACACTGGCTGGGACAGCAGCCGGCTGCTGGTATGAGAGTGGCAGGGAATAGGGCCCCGGGGGCTGTGGCTTCGGCTCATTAACCGCAAGCAGGTGTTGTCGGCTTCTTCGGTGGATGGTACCCTCATAGTCGACCAGATACGAACGAGGTGAGTTGGCCACCCCAACCACGGTAGCCAGACGGGAGTGACCACCGGCGATCTGCAACCGAACAACCTGTCCAGGCAACAGAGGATCGAGTGGTCTGCACAACCGATTGTGGGAACGCCGCTGGCTGTCATGTTTCTCTTGAATTCGCCTCTTCACGGAGGCAGGCTCCAGCACCCGAGGTTTCAGTTGGCACTGGGCAATCGGGATGGTAGATCTGGTTGTTCTCGACATCAGACGCTGAGCAGGTGACCCCCATGGCCGGATGCCTGGAAACATTCCTGAGGTTCAGGAGATCCAAATACAAATCAGAGTTGGCCAGTCTCGTCTGTTCCAACAGAAGCTTGGCGCTGCGGACGGCCCGTTCAGCAAGGCCGTTGCTCTGTGGGTACTCTGGGCCGCTGGTGAAATGCACGAAATTCCACTTGTCGGCAAAACATTTGAACTCTCGGCTGGTAAACTGCCTGCCGTTGTCAGTCTGCAGCCGGACAGGGGACCCAAAAGTGGAGAAGTGTTTCCGCAGCTTTCGGATCACCATCTCCGACGTGAGGGATGTCAGCAAATCCACTTCGAACCAGTTTGAGTACGAGTCGACCAGGACAAGGTAGTGGTTACCATGCCACTCGAAAATGTCGGCAGCCAACGAGGACCAGGCCAAGGCAGGGGCAGGCTGTTGCAGCAGGGGCTGTCGCTGCTGGTGTGGAGCAAGACTATTGCACGTGGAGCAGGCAGAAACTCGGTCTCGGATATATTTGGCCATTCCAGGCCAGTAGAATTGGCACTGAGCGTGGGCGAGTGTTGCATCGACCCCAGGGTGTCCGCTATGGGCTGCACAAAAGTAAAAGTCAAACAGGGAGGACGGGACTACAACTTTATGTCCCTTGACGATGACATCATTCTGGAGCACCAGTTTGTCGCGGACCAGGAAGAAAGGCTGTGTTTCAGACGGCGCAGCGGAGCGCTTTGTTGGCCACCCTGCTTTAATCACAGAGGCAAGCCGCTGCAAAACCGGATCGGCAGTGGTGTGCTCGGCCAAAACCTGTAGCTGCTTGGTGGGAATAAAGTTAATGCCCAGTACGAGCAAGTCCTCTGTTTCGTAGGGGTGGCGAGCACAGGAGGTCCGCGGGGCGCGCGATAGGGTGTCTGCAATGTGCATCTCGGTGCCCTTCTTGTAGATGATGTCGAAATCGAAACGCTGGAGCTGCAGCATCATACGCTGCAGCCTGGCGGGGGCAGCGTGAATCGGCTTGTTCAGGATTGTCACCAGTGGCTGGTGGTCGGTTTTTCGACCGTAAATCTGCTGCCGAACAGGTAGTCTCTGAACTTGGAGCAGGCGAACACCACTGCGAGCAGCTCCTTCTCGATCTGAGCGTACCGCTGCTCGGTGTCCGTCATGGTGCGGGAGGCATAGGAGACAGGATGTAACGATCCATCGACAGACTGAAGGCAGGCCGCACCTAGACCGAACTTGGAAGTGTCACAGGTGACGGTGATGCGGCGACTCACGTCGAAAAACCGCAACGTCGGAGTGTTAATCAGTTTCGACTTGAGGCAGTCAAAGGCCTGCTGGTGATGTGGGAGCCAGACCCAGGCGATATCCTTTTTTGTCAGCTGCCGCAGGGGAGCACTCAGCTCACTGAGGTTTGGTACAAACTTCCCAAGGTAGTTCACCATGCCCAAGAAGCGTTGTAGACCTGGCACGTCGGTGGGGGCTGCCATCTCAGAGCTGCCTTCAAGGGGTCGGGTTTTTGTCCGTTAGAGGTGAAAACGTGTCCAACATACGTGACTTCTGAGACACGAAACCGGCACTTCTTGGGATTCAGCTTCAGGTTCGCCTTCCGCGCCCGATCCAGGACGCGGCGGAGGTTCAGGTCGTGCTCTGCAATGTCCTTCCCATAAACCAGGATATCATCCACGATGATGGCACATGGCAGGTCCGAGAATATCTGCTCCATCGTTCGCTGGAACACCTCGCTAGCGGAATTGATGCCGAATGGCATTCGCAGGAACTTGAATCTGCCAAACGGTTTGGCGAAGGTCGTCAGGTCAGAAGACGCTTTGTTCAACGGGATCTACCAAAACGAGTTCTTAGCGTCTAGGACCGAAAGGATGGTGGCTTGCCCAACCTGAGCCGCCACGTCCTCAACAGACCGCATGGGGTAGTGTGGTCGCCTGATGGCAAGGTTTAAGTCCTTCGGGTTGATACACACACGTATTTCGTTCTTGTCTTTCTTTCTCGTGGCAACCATGGTGGATGTAATACCTTGGTTATGTGTATGTGATGTAAAACCATGGTTATGTGTATGTAATACCTTGTGCTATCATTAAAAGATGTTGCACACTTTAAGAGTTTGTGAATTGCTTATTTACATGGTGTCGAAGCTGGAAGTCACTTGCGTCTCCTGTCTATCGGGTTTTATTTCTTTTTTTTGATTTGTACCTTTTGTGCTTAATCTCTCTGACCATGGCGTCCTCTTGCAGAAAGCCCGCGCAGCTTGTCTTTGATGCTGACATCTCTGAGCGCTGGGCCACGTTTGAATTTGATTTCACCCACTTTTTCAACGTCGCACACCGTGCTGATCCTGACTCCCTTAAAGCCTCCCTCCTACTCAACCTTGTCGGACCTGATGCCATGAAGAGAGCCAGAACTTTCACCTACGCTCCAGCGGTCCTGGACGACAACAACGTGGTGACTACTCCTGCAGAATCTGCCAGTGACCCGGCTTGCCTGCTACGTAAGTTCAGGGAGATTTGTGACCTGCCCTCGAACCGCATTCTAGAGAGGGCACGGTTCTTTACAAGGAAACAGTTGCCGGATGAACCTGTTGAATGTCTTATTGCTGATTTGCGTTATCTCGCCCCAGCGGTGCCGTTTTGGTGACATGACAGACCAGCTCACTAGAGACATTTTAGTAACTGGCATGCGTGACCAGAAGCTGCGATGTGAGCTTCTAAGGGATCCGGATCTAACGTTGGTAAGAGCCATGCATGCCTGCAGATTGTCTGAGGTCGTTGTACCGCCAGATGACCACCGGGACTCGGGCAATAAATCTGTCAACCTGGCTGGGTTTAGGAGACCACAGCCTCGGATGGAAAACAATGCTTTTCTGCCGCGTGCCAACCCAGGTCCTGGTGAAGTGCCCCCAAAAAGGTGCCCAAACTGTAACTACATGCACCACAGACTGTCGACGTGCCCCACCTATGGCAAGGCCTGTAACTTTTGTAAATAAGTAATTCACAAACTCTTAAAGTGCGCAACATCTTTTAATGATAGCACAAGGTATTACATACATCCTCAAGCACTGGCTACATTCTTCTACTGAACTGTACCCAGGAAGGGGAAGGCATTATGATTGATGTTAACTAGGCGGGGCTAATGGTACTGAGATAACTATATTATTGGTTGCATATAAACCATCTACAAAGACTTTATTAGTTTAGTTCAAAGATACACCATAGAAACAGGCTTTTTGGCCCACCAAGTCCATGCTGACCATTGATCAGGGAATGGGAAGGGAATGGAGGGGTAAGGTCTGAGTGCAGGTAGATGGGACTAGGGGAAAACAAATGGTCGGCACGGACTGGAAGGGTCGAGAGGGCCTGTTTCCGTGCTGTAATTGTTATATCGTTATATGGTTATATGGTTATATTATTCCATTTTTTTGTTGAATATTTTTATTATAGAAACAAAATAATAACAAAGTACATTATTTTGCAATGATGAAAATACATGATATTAATGATATATTCGTACTGTTAATAATATTTGTATTATCATTGATTATAAATTTTAAGACTATATATTTTATATAATTGAAAATACTTGGTACTAGTAATACATTCATAATATTAGTGATATATTCGTACTGTTGATAATATTTGTATTGTCATTGATTTTGAAATGTAAGACCATATTTTATATAATTGAAAATACATAATACTAGTACCACCTTCATGATATTCATTATATTTTCATACTGTTAATAATATTTGTATTATCATTGATTTTAAAATTTTAAATTATATATTTTATATAATTGAAAATACATGATACTAATAATACTTTCATGATATTAGTAATATTTATATTCGTATTGATATTGAAAATTTAAGATTGTGTGTTTCTATACTTTTTTCTAATTTTTTTATAAAAGTATGAAAAAAATAGAGAAAAAGAGTGTGAAAAGTTTGATGGAGAATGGAATATTAATCATTAATCCGTCCTTGGAGATATATTCATGATTTATTTATATATATTTCTTCATCCATTCAAATATTCAGGTCTCAGTCAAGCCCTCGTGCCGAACCATTATGACCCTGTAAATATTTAATATATGGAGACCAAATCTTTCTGAAGAGATCTAACCTGTCCATTAGGACAAGCCTCAATCTCTCCAGATGAAGTGTCTCCGACATTTCTGTGTTCCACATTTTGATTGTTGGGGATGTAGGGCCTTTCCAAAATTTTAGTATTAATTTTTTCCCAATTATTAAACCATAGTCGATAAAAAATTCTTTGGTTCATTGTTATTAGTTGGTCTGTTTCTAGTATTCCAAGTATTATTAACTTTGGATCAGGAGTCAAAGTTATATTGACAACATTCGAAATTATCTTAAATATTTCATTCCAGTATTTTGCAATTTTTATACAGTTAGTGAATGAATGTGATAAATTTGCTTCTGAGTTTTGACATTTATCACATATAGGGGATACTTTTGGAAAAATGTTAATTTAGATTTGGAATAATGTAATCTATGTAGTATTTTAAACTGTATAAGGGAATGTTTAGCATTTAACGAGCAATGATGTATATGTTGTAAACTTTCATCCCATATTTCTGGCCTTATAATTTGGCCTAATTCATTTTCCCAAGACTGTCTATATATTTCTGTTGATGGAACATCACTTTCCAATAGAATATTGTATATATATGATATCATTTTTCCGTATTTGGATGTTTATTCAAGCATTCATCTAAAATTTCTGTCTTTCTATTTCTAAGTTCTTGTGTATTTGCAGAAACATAATTTCTGATTTGTAAATATCTAAAATATTCTTTATTGTGTAGTCCATAAGTTTGTTGTAACTCTTGAAATGAAAGGAAAGAATTTTCCTTATAAAGATCACCCATCTTAGTAATTCCTTTATTTTTCCATTGTAAAAAAAGCCTTATCCATCATTGAAGGTTTGAACGTAACATTATTGGCGATGGTAAGACATAATGGTATAGATTTTAGTTTTAATGTTTTCTTTATTTGTTTCCAGATGCGGATTCCGTTTTCTATTATCGGATTTTCACTATAAATTTTTCTTAGCTAAGTTAGTGTTAGCAAATATTATAGAGCTAATTTCAAATGGAGAACAATCTTCTTTTTCCATATTTAACCAATTTGGTTTATTATCTATATCTTCTAGCCAAAAATTCATATTTTTAATATTGACTGCCCAGTAATAAAACATAAAATTTGGTAGTGCTAATCCTCCATTTATTTTGGGTTTACATAAGTGTTTTTTATTTATTCTATGGCTCTTATAATCCCAGATAAAGTTAGTAATTAGAGAATCTACTTTTTTGAAAAAATTTTTAGGGAGATATATCGGAATTAATTGAAATAGATATAGTAATTGTGGGAGAAAGATCATTTTTATTGCATTAATTTTACCTAACATTGAAATAGGTAAGCTTTTCCAGTATAAAATATTCTTATTTAATTTATTCAATAATGGGGGGAAGTTAAATTTAAATAAAGAGTCGAATCTTTTTGTAACGAAAATCCCAAGATATTTAATATTTTCGTTTGTTATCTTAAAAGGGAATTGTTTGTAATATATGTAAGTTATTCACCGTTATTGGCATAAGTTCACTTTTATTCCAATTAATACTGTATCCTGAGAAAGATCCGAATTCCGTTATTAGTTTTAAAACATTTCGGATACTTGTTTCTGGTTCAGTGATATAAAGTAATACATCATCCGCATATAAGGAGATTTTATTTTTAGTGTCTCTAGTATCATATCCATGTATTTCCGGATGTAATCTCACCCTCTGGGCGAGAGGTTCTATTGCGAGTGCAAACAATAAAGGTGATAAAGGGCAACCTTGTCTACAACCTCGAGATAAACTGAATTTAGTTGATAACATTCGGTTTGTTGTTATTCTAGCTGTCGGATTTGTATATAACAATTTAATCCAAGTAGTAAACTTCTCTCCCAATTTGAAAGCTTCCATAACCGAAAATAGGTAAGGCCATTCCACTTCATCAAAAGCTTTTTCTGCGTCAAGCGAAATGACTACTAAGTCTTTTTTATTACTTCTTTTCGAATATATAATATTGAATAACCGTCTTAGATTGTATGAGGAATATCTTTTTGGTATAAATCCTGTTTGATCGGGATGGATTAATTCGTTGACAACTGAACTTAGCCTTTGTGCTAGTATTTTTGTTAATATCTTTTGATCAGTAATTTAATAGAGCTATTGCTCTAAATGATCCTGGTTCATCCAAGTCTTTATTTATTTTAGGTATAAGTGTTATAATAGATTCATTCAACGTTTCTGGTAATTTCTGCTGTGTGTATATCTGTTCATATAATGATTTCAAACGTGGAACCATATGATCATGAAATATTTTATAAAATTCCGAACCTATACCATCTGGTCCCGGTGTTTTTACCATTTTTTAATGATCTAATAGATTCTTGGATTTCTTTTGTTGAGATATCAGCATTTAGTAATTCTCTATTTTGTAAATCCAATCCTTTCAGGTTACATTTTTTTTAAAATGCTTATATTTCTGTTTTATTTACTGTTGTTTTAGCAGTGTACAAGTTTTTTATAATATTGCATAAATCTTTCATTAATATCTTTGGGTTGTATTAACAATTCGCCATTATGTGATTTAATCCTATGGATAATTTTTTCAGCTTCCATTTTCCTTAATTGTCGAGCCAATAATTTTTGGGGTTTTATCTCCAAATTCGAACTGTAATTGTTTGGTATGTTGATAAAGTTTTACAACTTGATCTGTATATATTTTATTTAATTTATATTTCATTTATGCAATTTTATTGTGTAATATTATATCTGGTTTTATTGCATTCTGTATATCTAATTGTTTAATCTCCCTTTCCAAATCTTGTTGTTCCTTCCGAATCTTTTTATTATGGAATGCTTGTGAGGAGATCATGATTCCCCGGAGATATGCTTTGAATGTTTCCCATAATAAGGAGCAAGATATTTCTGGTTGATCATTTGTTTTCAAAAAAATCTTAATTTGAGTTGTGATATATTCCTGAGTAGTTTTATTTTTTTAAATTTGTGGGTTAAATTTCCACTGTCCTGATTTTTTTCTGTTTTACCATTTATTTTAATCTTAAATGTTAATGGCGCATGAATCTGAAATTATAATATTATGATATTTGGATTCATAAGTAAGTGAAATAAGTTTTGCGTCCACCAAAAAATAATCTATTCTTGAATAGGTTTTATGTACTGGCGAGTAAAAAGAGTATTTTCGTCCAGTAGGGTTTTCTGTTCTCCCAAACATCTTTAATGTTAGTCGTTTGCATATATGCGTTTAATAAGTCACTGGAGTGTGATTTAGTTTTTCTTTGCTTTGTAGATCTATCTAAGTAGGGGTCTAGTTGTGCAATTAAAATCTCCTCCAATTATTAAATTATATTGTGTTAATTCCGGAATATTGTTAAGTACTTTCTTAAAAAACAATGGGCTATCAAAATTTGGTCCATATATATTAACAAAAATCATTTTTTCTGTGTTTAATTCTCCTATCACAATAATGTATCTGCATCTTTTATCAGTTATAGTTGATGTATGCTTAAATAAAGTACCTTTACGAAATAATATTGCTACGCCTGTTGATTTATGCGGGAAAGAAGAGTGATACATTTTATCTATCCATTTAGCTTTCAACCTATAATCGCCGTCTTTTTTTAAGTGAGTTTCTTGAATATAAATTACGTCAACTTTAGTTGCCTTTAAATGTGCCAATACTTTTCCTCTCTTTATCGGTTCATTAATACCTTTAACATTCCAACTACAAAACGTTAATCCCTCATTCCCCATATTCCTTTTTAAGTCTTGCATTTTATGTTCATGGAGGTCTACAATAGAGTCTAAGGATCAGCCCGACAGACCCAACCTTACACCCGAACATCGAATAGATGAATTTTAAATCTTGTTTATGTCCCTCACGAATATATCTCCATTGGTCCAATGTGTAACTCCATTCAAACTGAAAAACACAATAGATTGTATAAAAGAAAAGTAAAGGATAGATTAAGAGGTTAGTGGTGTGCTTAAAGATAGAAAAAACTACATCTAGAGTAGTTGCAATTAGTGCTAGCCATACTAGCATGGCTACCCATCTAGCGACTTCCGTCGTTGATGTTATTAACTTGACCAGCTCCTAGGTTTAAGGAATTATTATTCCATAATAATATATTTTACCGGGGGTATAACATTAAGGGGGAAAAAAAAAAAAAGGAAAGGGTAAAAGAAAAAAGGGAAAAAAGAAAAAGGGTAGGATTCATGACAAAAAAAGGGGGAAAACAGAAAAAAAAGGAGACATTTATCAAATTCTACTGATTAAAGATATAAAAGTGTCTATATCTAGAATTAAATTTAAAAATCTAAGTAATATTAAACATGAAAAATGAAAAAGCTGTATAAGAAAAAAAAGGATAAAAAATCCCGTAAAACAAAAAGAAAAACTAAAATTCAAGGTAAAAATTGCTGTTTATAAGGAAAGATCTCCAAATGAGATCCATCCCTATATTTAACTCTATTCATTAAATAAACATTAGTTGTTAATTATTAGTAGTAGTGATTAGTAGTAGTGAACAATCTTAATTGGTAAAAAATAATACTAATAATAATACGGCGTTGTGATTTTAATATTTGTGTTATTTATTTATATTAGTTATGTGATTAGACTAATTATTAATATCCAGATAACGCTTTCCGATCCAGTTTTTTTCTCTCGATTCCATTCGACATTGTCCATTCCGTCCAGTCCAACGTTATCTTGTAAGATCTTGCAAGATATTGAGAATCCGTGTAAAATCTCTAAAAGTAGTGAGAGTCAGTATATTCACTTGTAGATATTTTTCAGGTCTTGAACTGCCGGGCGAATTCCAGTGCTGCTGTTGGGGTGGTAAAGAAATGTTCCGCGTCGTTAAAAAGTAACTCTTAAAGTAGCTGGGTAATTCAAACCATATCTCAGGTTTTCCACATCCCTCATGAGACTTTTAGCTTCATTAAATGCTTTCCGTTTCCTGGCAACCTCTGGTGGATAAATCTCGGTAGATACTGATCCTTTGTCCCTTCAAATACCAGGTTTCTGTTTCTCGAAGCTTTTCGCATAATCTCATCCAGGACAAAGTCATATTGTAGCTTTATAATCATTTGTCTTGTAATATTACTATGATTCCTGATCCAAAGTTAATAATACTTGGAATACCGGAAACGGAACAAATAATTACAAGGAATCATAGAACTTTTATCGACTACTCTTTAATAATTGGGAAAAAATTAATATTAAAATTTTGGAAAGGCCCTGTATCCCCAACAATTAAAATGTGGAATACAGAAATGACGGAGACACTTCACTTGGAGAGATTGAGACTTGTCCTCATGGACAGGTTAGATCTCTTCAAGGAGATATGGTCTCCCTATATTAAACATCTACAGGGTCACAACGGTTCGGCGCAGGGACTTGACTGAGGCCTGAATATCTGAGTGGATGAAGAAATACATATAACAAAATCATGAATGTATCTCCAAGATTGGATTATTTAGTAATACTTCAATCTCCATCAAACTTTTCACACTTTCTTTTCTATTTTCTATTCTTTTTCTCTATCTCTCTATCTTTAATTAAGGAAAAAATTATAGAAACATATTATATAAATTTTTAATACGTACACACTTATTTCTGTTCGTATGAAAAAGATTATAGATGTCTTAAACTTGTAATTATATAAAACTATGTATTTTCAATTATACAATAATTATGAAATATAAAATTAACAATAATACAAACATTATTAATATTTTGATAACATTATGAATATTAAAAAAAAATTTTTTTTTGTTTAAGATTGGGTACTACTCCCAATTATAAAAAATAAATAATAATGAAATGTATAATGGATAATACTACAATTATCCATAAATAGTACTAATCAATAATCAATATGTTATAATTTTATACATTATATAACTTTCAATGTCGTATAAGAGTGTACTTGGTATATATATGTTTCTACAATAAAAAAATATTTAAAAAAAAAAATAAAATAAAATAATCATTTGTCTTGGAGGGGCGTTTGGTCTGGTCTGACGTCTGCTGACTTTTATGAGCACGGGCTAATAAAGGCGTTTCTTCCAGAGATAGAACACGTTTTGCAGTAAGTTTGCAGTAAATTCTCGAGGATCTTCATTTTTCTCTCGTCCTTCAGGAATCCCTGCAATTCTCAGATTTTGTCTTCTCTGGCGTCCTTCTAGCTCAGTACATTTCTCTGTTATTTTTAGTCAGCAAGTTCGTTAGACGTTCATTTTCTGTAAGCAACTTTGCTGTAGTCAAAGCACTTGTATCAGCTACTTCTTCAAGGTTCTTTATACCAGCGGTCTGTTCCAATACTTCCTCCATAGGATTCAACCTATTTTGAAAGTCTTTTTTAACCTTTTCAAGTTTTTTGTCCATCTCTTTTGTCATTTCATTGATCATTTCTGTGAATTCATTCTTCAAATCTTCCGATAATTTCTTGATCTTGTTATTAATATTTAAATTTTGTTTCCTGTTGGAATTTCTTTCAATTGATTATTCATCTGGTTTCATCTGGCTGTTCATCTGGTTCATCTGGCTGTTCATCTGGTTTATTTTCTTCCCCTTAAACCAGCAATCTGTTGAGAAATAAAAGTTTTCAATTCCTCACCTTCCGTTTTTTTTCCCTGTTCTTTTGGATACATCTTCCTGGGAGGAGGTCCTACTCGAGTCCGAGGCTTCAGTTTGGCCTTCTGGCTGTCTCTGCCGGGTGGATCGAGTTTTCCCGTTTGTCGGTAGGGCTCCGTGTTGTTGACAAATTAGTCGCGCGCCTGATGACGTCACTCACAACAATCGGTGCAGAAACGGCAGGCAGCAAGCAAGCAGGCAGCAGGCAGCAGGTAGGTCCCTTAATCCCCCGTTTTTCCCGTTTTTTTTCGTGAGCTGGCTAGGCGGTTATCCTCTAGCCCTCCATAGCGCCACCGGAAGTCCTATTATTCCATTTTTGCGTCCACTCCCTACATACTGTGAGCAATTTCTCAGCAGCCAATTAACCTACAAACCCGCATTTCCTTTGGGATGTGGGAGGAAATGTAGCACCCACAGGGAAAATGCAGTCACAGGGGAGAACAGGTCAACTCTACACAGACAGCACCCAAGGGTCAGGATTGAACCCAGATCACTGGCACTGTGAGGCAGCAACTCTATGGCTCCCTTATTTTATAGGGAGTACAGGAGGCTGAGGGGTGATCTTATGGAGTCATGAGGGGAATAGATAGGGTGAACGCACACAATTCTTTATCCCAGGGTCGGGGAATCAAGAAACTAGAGAGCACAGTGTTAGGATGAGAGGGGAAATATATAATAGAAAACTGATAGTGAGCTTTTTCGTACAGAGATGGTGGGTATAATGGAACGAGCTGCCAGAAGAGGTAGTTGAGTTGGGAGCGAGAACAACAATTTAGAAAGGGTATAGAGGGATATGGGTCAATATGGGCAAATAGGACCAGCTCAGATGGGGCCATCTTGGCGAGGATTTTAGGCAAGTTGAGCCAAAGTCTGTTCCGTGCTATATATCTTCATGAGTCTATAACTCTATCCATTATATTTATCACGTTCAGATTTATTCTTTTTTTGCAATAAGATCAAGTCACGTTTCTTCTCTACACCACTGAGTATAGACCAACCTATTCATACATAACAAAGCAGAGTGGGAGTTGGCTATTCACCTCTTTGACTGTCATCCAATTATGATTGAGGCTGAAGCTTCATCTCAACAGCATTTCCCCGCTGTATATTCATATTTCTTGATGCCTTTTGTATCTAGAAATCCATCCATCTCCTTTTCTAGCAAGAAGATTGCTTTAAACCCCATGTATCCTTTGATTATATCTGTTATAACTCCGGGATACTATTTTAATGTATTGCACTGTGAAAAATGACCATGTTTAATTATTTAAAATCTATGCCTTTTTGTCTATTCTCCATTATTAATTCCTGTCACATCCTCTGAGAGAGCATTGTTTACATTAACCTCTTCTCCCTTTTAAGGACCCATAGAAGCTCTGTCTAATTTTTACATCTTTCTCGTCTTGTGTTCTTTGCTTTTTACCTGCTATTTTTTGCTGTTTTCTAAATATTCCCCAATGCTTTGTCCTAACACTAATTTTCATATTATAAGCCTTTTCTTTCAGTTTGACATCTTTCTTAAACTTTTAGCTAGCCACATATGGCAAATTCTTCCTGGTGAGCTTTTTTGCTGAGATTCAAGTCAAGTCAAGAGTCAAGAGTGTTTTATGTCATAAGTCCCCAGAAAGAACAATGAAAATTCTTACTTGCAGCAGCACAGTAGAACAGAAAGATTAAACGAGAACTTACCATTTGAAGTTTGATCTTTATTTTATGAGAAATTGAAGTGAGGGACTACATGAAGAAGCCCGCCAGCCCGCATGTGCGTCAATCTTCAGAGCAACTATAATGGAACCCACAGACCACTTGCACGAACTTAAACTATAGAAAGATTAATAACCCTTGACTTGCCGAATTATGTTTATGAGATTCAGGGTTGGGAATGGAGGGCACGTAGTCCCTCACTTCAGCTTCTCATAAAATAAAGATCAAACTTCAAACGGTAAGTTCTCGTTTAATCTCTCTATTTTATATCTAATGTCACGTGAGTGACTACGTGAAGCCTTCGAAGCTCTGTGGTTTCCTGCAGTAAACCAATCTGTGTGAAACACTTTAAAACAGATAAACGCCATAAGCGCGATGGTAGAAAAGACATGGGTTATTAACAACATGATGCTAACTTGCATACGTCCATTGCCCTTAATCGGACCACAGTCCCAATTGGCTTTGAGTTAGACAATAACTGATGCAACACTGTTCAGAATTCTATCTGCAATCATCCAGGCATATTCAACCAAATTTTATAACTTCTGAAAGTGCACTATGTAAGCCTCCTGCTGTTGCAAGAAGATGATCAAATGGGAATATCTTCGGAATCACGTGAGTAGCAACCAGCAGTAAGTCAATGTTAAACCTTTCCTGCGAGTGTTTTTTTTAAACTCTGTAAGTCTGGCTCACAGAGCCAGCTAAGAGTTGCTAATATATATTGTTAATATAAACACTGCGGTAATGGAGTGGAATGCGCCGGGACCGCGGTTACTGCTTATAGATTGGGGTCGGGAGATTAACGGCTGCTCTAAAGCTGGCTCACCGGATTACCGCACTTTAGAATCGCTTTGGAGATAACGGCTGCACTAATGCCAGCTCCAATACCCGCTACTGTTACTACTGGCAGCTAAAATGAAATGAAATAAAATAAAATGAAATGAAATATTAACTTTATTTCCCAACTGCCTCCATCAATTTCCAGTGCTTCAAGGCACTCAGAAATACCAAACTAAAGTACTCTCAGGCTCATTTGTTTCATGAGTCTGAAGAATATGGAAGATTCCCATCCTTTTAATTTAAAGTATGGGATGGCTTCAACCAAAATGGGGGGAAAATACTTCAAATTTAAAGAGCCATGTGGGGGAAAAATTCAATTGGGGTAGAATGCCCTAGGATCCCACACAGCCTCTCGCAGAAGTCCATACAGCAAAGAAGAAAACATCGTTTACGATAACAGTGGGAATCATCCTCTCCAGCACCTTGTTTAGGGCTGGATGAGACCTCCCTAGAGCATAACTTGGGAGAAAGCAGGATAAATTCTGACCCTGAAACTGCTGTTACTAGCTTATGTGCACACACCAGTGCACACGAGCCATGCTCCAGGTGTCCCGGACGTAACGTTAAACTTCACTAAACACGGAAGGGACCTGGTGAGGCTATCGAGAAAACTCTAGCCGCCAATGTAAATTACATGGCTTCTCACCCGTTCCAGGATATAGTTCCTGGAGACTGCCACAAGTTATAAAACACCTGTAAACTGTGCTTCACTCAAAATGTCCACCGTGAACTCAGCAAGGGCACAAATGAGTGCAACGATGCGGAGACAAGAAGTGAGATTTCAACGCATCCTTAAGTTGTTGGCAGCAGGCATTCGAGAAGGTCTAGGGGGCACCGATGTCTGGTATTCAACAAGATATGCTGCCCCTGTTCTGCAACCCGAAGTTTGCAGCTCTATAGTAGGCCCACCAATATCTAAGCCCAGATTATTTATTTGGGGTGGACCTCCTCAAACAAGTCAAGGACCTGGAGGAGCATGTCAAAACAATCCTCTCAGGAGAACATACATCCCTTCTGCCAGGATGCCACCTCTCAGTCTTTCATTCAGCGCGGAAGGTGACGGATCCAGGGGCAGGGCCAAGCAGAGTGGGGCCAGTGGGACGACGGTATTACTCACCTGTGTATCCCAGCTACAACCCAACAATATGGGTAGAAGGAGTAAAGGCTGACTGTAAGGTACAGGTGATTCATTCTATCCAGGATAATGTTTCTGGGACCTCCGGTTGGGGCTAGGTTGCAATTGGTTATGATGAAGGGTGCTGCATAACATCTCATCAGGTTATACTACACACTGTATCATGCTTGAATACAGTTTATGTCAGGAATTGATCCGCCTGTACAGAATATGTCTAATAGAGTATTGGGGGTTTCTGCACAAACTCAGCAGGTAAAAGATTAAATTACAGTTTTGTACCAAAAAAGGGGAATTGAGAGGACGATAAACCTTCCTCAACAATTTGTGTCCAATATATTTCCCAGACAGAGAAAAAATGGGGGATGTAGAGGTATTCTGGACCTAAAGCAGTTAAATTCCTATGTTCAGTATAGGTATTTTTAAATTGAAACACCTTCAATACAGTGAAACGGCTGTTATCCACAAGGCTGTTTATAATGGCAACTATATACCTAAAAGATGCATATTATTCAGTACCAATTCATCATCATATTGGAGATACTTGAAATTTTGTTTGGATGGTCACTGCGGCAATTTAAAGCATTACCATTGAGTTTAACCTCAGTTTCTAGGCTATTCAAGAAATTGTGCTGCGCTACTTTGGGACCAGAATCACATGGTAATGGCTTATTTAGATGATATTTTTAATCATAAGCAACAATCAAGAGACAGCTGAGGAATCGGTTTCATCAACCAAATACATGTTTTGAAAGGTTAGGGTTCCTGTCCATCCAATCAAATCCAAGTTAGAGCCATCCTAAAAAAAAATGTTTATTTGGGATTTGTCATTGATTGAGTTGATATGTCAGTGACGTTGCCTACAGCCAAGGCTGTTGGAAATCAGAGAGGTCTGTACCAGTCTCGCTGAAAAACAATATCCCTCCATCCGAGAAGTAGCTACTGTTATTTGTAAATTGTGGCAGTTTTCCCTGGAATGCAGTTGGAGTGGAAGCTTGTGGTTATGATTCTGGGGGGGAAAGTGCTGGAAGAGAAAGTCTGTTCACAGGAAGCTGTAGGGGCGAGCAGCGATGCGGTTACCATCTCAGCGATTGACTCGGGAGCTAAGTGCGGTAACCCCGTCTCCGATACCAACGTCCGTTCCCGCCCGGTGATTGAAACAGCCTCCAGTTGGTTGTCTGCTCCTTTGTTGCAGGGCACTGAGGCCACAGCGACAAGCAAAAAAGCAAAACAAAAGTCTGTCGACCCGTTTTATCTGACGGTCTGAGGAAGAAGAGACTCCCCTCCGGATCGAAAGAAAATGTGGGGGAGAACTCGAACAAATGGAGCAAATACTGCCCACACCCTAATCAGCCAGGGGGTCCAAGGCCCCAGAGATTCCCCAGGCAACCTCTCAGTGAGTTCCATATGCAGAATATGGTACCTGTCCACAATGGGAATCTCTCCAATACCTTGTTTTAGTCTGGATGAGGTCTCCCATGAGCAGGACTCAGGAGTGCCAGGGCAGGAGGAGTCTGACCCTGAAGCTGGTGTCTATCCAGCTTATGAGAAGCACACACCAGAGCACAAGAAGGCCACGCTCCGGGTGTCCCGGATGTACGCAAACTTCGCTATTCCGAGGGACTGTGAGCTACAGGATGAAAAAAAAA
This sequence comes from Okamejei kenojei, assembly GCA_035221665.1. Classification (NCBI taxonomy): domain Eukaryota; kingdom Metazoa; phylum Chordata; class Chondrichthyes; order Rajiformes; family Rajidae; genus Okamejei; species Okamejei kenojei. Next base: position 22,878,916 of record CM069132.1, read on the forward strand.
ACATCTAGCCTGCCAGATATGAACTCCTTGGCTTCTCACCAGTTCCAGGACCACAGCACGATATAAAATTATTGAGCTTCCACTCAGAGGAGTCCCACCGTAAACACGGCAATATGGACACCCATGATTCCAACAATGCGAGGACAGGAAAGTGTGGTAATTCAGCATGTCCTCAAGTTGATGCAGCAGCATTACTGCGTTTCGGGAAGAGGGCAAGGGGTCACCAATTTCAAAAAACAAACTTTGGATTTCTAGTATGCAAAGCCTACTTCAAGGTGAACTGCATGAGGAAGATTGCCATTCCGACCAACCTCAAACCCAAAGTTTGGCAGCCTGTGTAGAGTTAGCAACATTCAAGCACCAGATTATTTGGTTTCTGCGACGACCTCATCAAGCAAATTAGGGACATTGACGATGAGGCCTAAGACAATTGGGCATATGAAACCATTCCATCCTGCTCCCGGGACTCATCAGTCAGGGTTCGATGCGCATGGGTCGGATCCCGGGCAGGGCCCACAGAGGGAGGCCGATGGGGCAAGATATACCACCATTGCAGCCCAACAAAACCCCTATAATGGGATAAGAGACCTCCAGGCCGATTGTCCGAGGGCGCATCAACATCCTCAGCGAAGGCGCAGGACGTGCCGCTAGACCAAATCCTCAGGGCCGCAGGAGGTCTAAGGAATACGACGTTTTTCTAAGTTTTATGATAAACTATGTTCTAACAGTGCAGGGTTTTAGGCATGCTGTGTGGGTTCCATACAGGTTTAAAGCAGTACCCTTTTGAACAAAGGTTAGTGAAGTTAAGCACCATGAATCAATATATCAAGGTAACAGGAGTCTCAGAGGCTATGAGACAACAATGCTCATCAATCACAAAAAAAACACATAAAAAGGTGTCAGTATAAACTACTTTCTTGATGGTAAAACAGGTTTTGGATCCGCTGGAGAGTCGACACTCATGGTTATAAATCTCACCCACCAGGCGACATCAACATCCGCAGCAAAGCCGCAGGATGGTCTAAGAAACAACTTTACGTAAATTAAGATAAACCTGTCCTGACAGTGCCATGTTTGGGCAAGCTGTTTTAGGTTCTCGTCTGATTTGATTTGCTTGTCCTTTATAATGTTTCATTATGTATTTTCCCCTGTGGATATAGGGTTATTACTGTATTTTATTTAAACAAATTGCTTATTGGAATCATTCAAGATATTTCAATACATTATTTATCACTACTGTGACAACTGAAGCAGCTGTGTCCGTAGGAGTGCATTGATGGAGCATGAAATCACAGAGCTTTGAAATCTTTCACGATTCCTCACGTGACCTCTGAAGTAAAATAGTAAGAATAAATAGAGAACTTACCAGTTATCGAAGTTTGATCCTTAATTTAATAAGATGGAAGTTACGAACTGGTAAGTTTTCGTTTAATCTTACCAATCTCATGCAGCTAAAAGAGCCAGGCCCCCTTGGAAGAGTGAGAACTTGATTATTTAATGTCACCCCTGGCTTATAGCTTGATTACACTCTATTCATGTTGAAAAGTCTGCACCAGCATCCCTGAGAAAACTATTAAATAAAAAATGAAGAAACTATCCTTCATCTCAATTACTAGCAGCTCAGAGTACGTGTATACATAATAAAACCCCAAACTCTGATCTGGTGGGTATGCTGTCAACTCAAATTGTACCCAACAGTGCCTGTTATTGCTATACGAGATCATTCCCATCAACAAGCTACCCTCATGTCAGTTATGACCCAGAACCAAGCCGGAGATTGAGTAACAGTGACTTTGTTTCTTTGTGCTGAAATCAGTTACTAATAAGCATAATCAACTTAAAAAGAAACTGCTATCCACATTACGAATACATTTATAAAAAATCTTCAATAATAATTTACTGATACACATACCACACTACTATGATCCTAAGCTCCATAGCGTTCAATATAAAAACACCTATGCATAACGTTTAGTAGGACCAATAATCATTTTTGTGTTCCACTTAAGGTACTAGAGAGAATTGACAAAGCAGCAACAAGCATGTCAATTGTGCTATGTACATAATCCGCTTCTCTAACCCAAACTGAAAATAAACACAAACCATCTGCCTTACTTCTGTTTAAAAAGTTAGCTCATGTGTCTTCATCACAAACTTCCCAAACAACCTGCAGAGCTAGCCTGCATGAGCAAAGGCTGAACTAGCCATCACTCTTTGACTGCGAGTAAATATGAGCCTTCTTTCAGGCCGCCATATACAATGAACACCCTGAATGAGGTAGGCCCAAATAGCACTATTAAAATTCAGTTGCCTCATCTAATAAGATCGTGAAGAGGCAAACTACTGATAAAACCCCTGTCTTATCAGCTACAAAAGACATGTTATCATAAACTTCATGAGTCACAATGACCTTATTGATTCTGAAGTAGGGCACATTAGCGTTTAGCTGTAGAATCTATTGTAAATAGCCAAGACCTGAGAAACAACCCCTAGAGTAAGAGCCTGAAACTTTCGCCACCACTGAGCGTTGTTCATCAAAAACACCAGGATATATCTGTGCCTCTCCGTGTATAGATAAGGAAAAGTCTGCATCTTTCAGAACGATTGAGGCCTTAAATCCCTCTGAATCAGCTAAAATTTGCTGAAAGTAACAAAATATTCCGACTAAAACGGCTTAACCAATCGCCATAGATCAGACTGAGCCAAATCCTAACCTGATTTGGCATTCTCCACTTTGTCTTCAACTTGAAAATATTAGAAAATACCCCTCTTGTTCTTGGTCGACTACACATCCATTTGGATTGGCATGTCTCTGTTTCCCACTTGTGATAACCATTGTGTCCTCTATTGAACCATACCACAGAACCTGTTCTTTGGCTTCTCTTGCCCGCGGAGGTCCGTATTTATTTCTCTAAATCTCTATCAGAATAGTAAAGTTTTTTTAACCATTATCGTTAGTTTTTTATTGAGAAGACTGTATTATACACAAACACACACACACATCCATGATCTTAGTTTTAATAGATATGAATATATATACACACACACCCACAGATATAATATATATCACACACGCACACACACACACATACAACACACATATATACTATATATATATTATTATATATATAATAATATATATATATATATATATAATAGATAGATATAGATATACACACACACACATGCACAACACATGACCCACATATGTAATCACACAAAAAAAACGAAGTATCTCTTTGTTGATCCAAGCTGCTAACCCCTCATCTATTTTCTAAGTCACAGGGGCACAGTGGCACAGCTGGTTGACCGTGCCTCACAATAGCCAGAGACCCGGGTTGATCCTGACCCTTGGATGACCTGTCTGTGTGGAGTTTGCACGATTCTACCCCTGTGACCTCAGCATGGGAATTCTTCCCGGTGCGCCGGTTTCTTCCCCAAAGACATGCTGTTTTTAAGAAAACTGCCTCTGTCTAAATTTACTTCTTGTGTGATAGGGAGTGGGAAAGTGGGAGATAAAGTGGAAATGTTCTCAGTGGTCGTGGTCAGCATGGACTCTCGGTGGGCCAAAGGGTTTTGTTTCCCATGCTGTATCTCCCAATTAGTTTCACATTATGTTATCCCATTTTTCTCATCCACACCCCTACAAAGGGGTAATTTTTTACACGGGCCAATTGATGTTCAAACCCGCATCATTCGTAAGGATGCGGGAAAAACCGAGCTCTCCCGGAGAAAGCCAATGTCGTTACAGGAGGAACGTGCAAACACCACACAGACTGAACCAGCCTCACAGGATCCAACCTTGGTCCTCTGGTGCTGTACCTGAGCAGCAGCTCTGCCAGCTGTGCGCCACTGTGCCGCACGTGTGGTAGACACACGCACCATGCAAATTCCTTCCTCAAATTGTTGTTCCTCAGCCACTATACGATTCAAGCAATGCTACATTGCGGTCCTGATAATTGAAACATGTCTCAATGGGCTTATTAAATATAACTTTTCAAGCACGACGTGTGTAATAGGTCTGGGAAATAATCCATGACCTGAATATTTCCCCTGTATGAATTTGTCATTTCTCTCTTTAACTGAGCAGAAATGTTTTAAATTCGTGTTAAAAATCACCCACTTTATCATTTATTAGAGAGCGAAGACAACTTTCCTATTCTGAAAGGCCCGTGGGGAAGCAGTGTTACACTACTATGCCATTGTCCCCCCCGGGACCACTCACATTGTAATATGGTACCACATTAATTTTGATAAGACAGGTTTTCCTACTCTTTCACGAAATAACTTTGAGCGCCATGCATTGCAAATGCCTCTCCTGCAAGGCGTGTTGAAGCAAAAGTATAAATTGTGTTTATTGAACTCATTTATTTCAAAGGCCTTGGGATATTCATTAAGTCCTTGTAAAGAAATAGTTAAAAATGGGAAATGCATTGACTTCATCACACCGTTTGGGTGTTGTTTGCATCCTTCAACCCAGTGACCATATGGATTTTCCCCTCCGGTGCTATAGTTCCACCCAAGTGCCAAGCGTGGATGGGTTGGTAGAATAAGTTTAGTTTTAGTGACACGCGCAGGGAAACAGGCCCCTTCAGCAACAGTCCATGCTGACCAGACAATCCCTGCAGACCACTTCCATCCTACAACTAGGGACTATTATACCTGAAAGCCAATTAATCCTAAAACCTCATGTCTTTGGAATCGGGAGGAAAATCAAAGAACCTGGAGAAAACCCATACGTCACAGGAGAACGTATCTAATTCAGTACAGGCAGCCACCCTATAGGTCCAGGATCAAACCCCAGCCTTTGAGCGCTGAAAGGCACCTACTCTCCCCCTGTGACCAAACTGTGCTGGTAAATTAAATTGCCATAGTAACGTACATCTAGAGAAATAACATCTGGAGGGAGTTTGACTGGAAAGAGGGGAGAATAAAAGGGATTATGTATGATTGGTGATGACGATTGATGATCAGTGTGGGCACAGGTGGGCTGAAGGGCCTGTTCCATGTTGTTTCTCTGGTGAATTCCATTACACACCTGAAATATAGAAAGTGGAGTAACATGGTGACTGACTAATATGTGCTCAAGTTTAATGATTGCTAACCAAACATTCACTTTCTCCCACCACTTTTCACTCACTGGCTGCAAAGTTCCAAAGCGGGTAGGGTGTACTCTAATAGATAGCAAGTATATAAAATTCAGTAATTCTTATTATCTTCGGAGTGAATAAATTGACACCTTAAAACTGTGCTGTACTCACTATACTTTCTTGTTATATCT